>APFE030724437.1:68742-92693 GCA_000404065.3 Pinus taeda
CAATCTTTATCTTAAAAAACTCATCTTGGGTTAATTCTAGAGTTTTCTAGAAGCATTTGTTATGTGGATTGTTCGCTCCAAGTGGTTCATGCATCCCATGAGAGCAGGAACTAATCCCTTGTTGAGAGGAGCTATCCCTTTGAAGGAGGACTCTATCCCTTTGAAGGAGGAGCTAGAAACTGATCTCCATTTCACTATAAATTGAGGCATTGGGTCAGTGGCTGAGGAGGTTAGAAGCTGAACTTTTGAGGGTAAATGCTAGTGAAATCAAGACTTCCTATTTGAGCTTAAGAGGAGAGATCACATACCTTTTTGGCCTCATTGGGGAGTGAGTGAAGCTTGTCAAAGTAGAGGAGACTTCTTGTTGGACCCTGGGAGGAGCTTGTACAATGTCAAGGCAAAGTTTGTAAGGTTCTTCTCCTTTTGAATTAATACAATCAAGCTCATTTTTCTCAACAAGTATCTCATGTTATTTGTTTCATGGACTCCTTGACTTTCATGTTAAATATGTTTTATAATATTGGATATTCAGGTGCTATTTAATTATTTTCCATGTTTGTGCTTGCAGGTTTGTGACAAAGGAACTTACTTGGATCAAAGGAGCGAAGGCATCTCCAAACTAGCGTTGGACATGAGGTAGGCCTTAAACACATTTGTTTGCCATTATTTATAAAGCGAATTTAGAGAAAGATAGTGTCTGGTTGGTTTGTTTGTCATTAGGTCTTTATTAGATTCTAGGAAGGTCTATCTTGTCCGCAAGATCGACTCATTCCACGTGACAGGAAGCCTTTCCCTTGCTTCGGATTTGCAGATCCAAAGTATCGATTCTTTTGTTTGAACTTCTGCTTGATTTTGATAGCGTATCAATATGCCATGCCGAGAGAGGAGATGTTCAGGAACTCCATATCTTCGTGGATGTATCTATGTAGGAAGTCGCAGTATTTGAGTACCAAATGTAGCTCAGAGTCCTTGATACCCAACTGTGTGTGAAGGGTATGAAAAATGTTTGTGAACTCTGGGACATCTTGGTTCCTTCCCTGCCATAATGTGGTCCACTTTATGTATTTGTGCTCATAGCTTTTGATAGGGTAGTACTGCTCCTTGACGACATCCTGAAAGGAATTCCAAGTGGGTGTGGCTGAAAATAGTGAGCCCGTACTTTCATCCTTCTACTCGCAGTAGGTTTCCCACCAGTCCTTGACATGGGAGTCTGCTTTGAGAAGAGCGAAAATAATATTTTCCCAACTGGAAAAATCATGAATAGAAAAATAACCCTCTAGCAGATTTAACCACTTATCTATGGCATCTATGTCTATCTTACCCTTGCATATGGGGATTTGAAAATTAACTTGTACCTTAAAGGTCATGGCGTTTCCAGAGTAGTTGTTGGACACTGATGCGTTGCCCCTGGGTAGCCGTTGAAGGATCTATGGAAAGTTTTCCATCATCGCGTTCCTTTGTCGCTCGAGGGCTTCTTCGAGCAAGATTTGTATAGGATATCCTACCCCCTCGTCTTTCTTTTCATCCACCATGGAATGCGGTCGGGATTTGTGAGGCTGGTCTTGCAAAGGTTCGAACAGTTCAAGCCCTAACTCCTTATATCTCGACCTCGTTAGGGACATGCAAAGAAAGACAGAGAAAGAGAAAACCGACTTGATACCACTGATCCAGATTTAAACAGGGACACAACAAATTACAGAGATAACCATAAACATAAAGATGCAGCATAAATAATACTTCATTTCATTAATGTAAAATACTGAAATATGCTTACAAACAGAAATGGAAATAAACCAGCTAGGGCGATGGTAGCTTCTCTCTGAGAAGAGATGTGGTGGCTACCTGCTTCTGAACTATGTTACAATGAGGCTCGAAGGCCTATTTATTGTTGAGAATAATGGAAAAACCTAAACATTCCAAAACCTAACACTAGAAGATGAAACGCCAAACTGTGGGCCCTGGTTGGGTAAATTGGTACATCAACTTCCCGAGTTCGTAACGTTGGCATACGATCTTTGTTTGACATGAAAAATATCTTGCTAGAAAGATCTATCCAAGAATTACAACTTTGGGAAGAGAAAGATTAATCCATGGACCCATGTTGCTCCCATTTTTCCCAAAAAACGTCATTTAGGGTTTCAAAATGACTCCATAAGTTCAGGACCTGAAAAACTACTAAAAATAGTAAACTGTGCTACAATTAAGGAAACTGAAAAGCTCAAAGAAACAATGGTGGGGGTCCAAGTGGACTTGGTGGGTGGCCATCAATATCCACCTGGATCATTCCTCCCCCCTTAGGAAGCAATGGTCCCCCTTGCGTTGAGTTCCTCCATGAGATGAGGAAACTTCTACTGAACTTGGTCCCTGGTTAGCCACTTGCCCCAGTGAAGGAGTTGGCCTGCTTTGACAGCTCGATACAGTTGGATATTCTGATAGCATGTGTGCTTGATCTATGTGTCCATTATCCGATCAGTTGCAACTTGTTCTATCCAATCTAGATTTAACTCTGTGGGTGTGAGTTGTTCTACAATGTCGGATGCGTCTAGTAATGGTGGAAAGTATGGCCGAAGGCGATCCACATTGAACACTCGGTGTAAGCGAAGGAATGAAGGAATAATGTGCTCCGAAGCATTGTTTTCCATAGCCTTGGTAATGTTGTAAGGACCATGTCAGAGTGGTTTGAGCTTCTGATGGGTTCTTGTAAGCCGTTCTTTTTGTAGATGCAACCAGACTTTTTCGCCCACTTGAAACTTGTGTGGTAGCCCTCTGGTTGAGGAGAAGTTGTTCTTGTGTTCTTTCATGACCGCATCCCTCTGCTACTGTTGTTGCTGCGTGGAGGAACCCTTCGCGGGGTTCATGGATGTGGCAACAATATTCCCCTTACTTTGGGAGCGAACCAGACAGAAAATGAATTTCCTAGTCTGGGAGATGATCTTGCTACATTTCTTAGCAAAGATCAACGAGGTTGCAATAGGTGGGGATACCTCCAGTATCCTATATAATGAATTACACAAAGAAATAATGATAGCGTGAGGCCTTGACTCATACCCAACATGTCGCCTACACAAGTATGGCTGGATTAATAATACATCACAAGCATCTAGAGGTGTAACATCACACAATACCTTGTTTGTAAAGGGTTTGATGATGTAGGTAAGGTGACACTGCTGGCGAACTCAGAGATCTTGTCCTTGGTGAAGCCACCCGATACTGTACGGTTGCAGGTGTGGTGTAGTCGGTAGGCCTAACCGCTTCACGATGTCTACTGAAATGAGGTTCTCTTGGCTCCCACTGTCAACAATGAATTGCAGCGGCGAACCCTTCACCCACATCTATGAGTGGAAAAGACACTCCCCCTCCTTTGGATTTTTAGGCTCATTCTTCTAGATCTTGGCGGTGGCAACAGTGGCACTAGGCTCCGGATTAATGATTTTCTTCCATTTTCCATTCCCCTTGTCAAGTTTTGACTCAGGTTTGAAACATACATTTGATTCTGAAGCCTTCAACTCGGCCACCAATGACTGCTTGGTCCAACACTCACTTGAGTGGAACTCACACCACTTTCCTGTGTCCATCTTCGACTTCGTGGCATTTTTCTTTTCTTGCGGCTTCGACGGGTTGTCTTGGGTTGCCCTGCCTTGTCTTTGTGCTTGGTTCTATGATTTGGGGAAGCCTTTCCCTTGCTTCATATTCGCATATCCAAAGTCTCACTTCTTTTTTTTAAACTTATGCTCGATTTTTACAACGTATCAAGTATGCCGTGCCGAGAGATGAGATGTTCAGGAACTCCATCTCTTCCTGGATGTATCTATGTAGGAAACTGTGGTATTTGAGTACCAAATTTAGCTTAGAGTCCTTCATACCCAACTGCGTGCGAAGGGTATGAAAAATGTTTGTGAACTCTGGCACATCTTGGTCTCTTTCCTGCCACAGCGTGGTCTACTTTATGTCTTTGTCCTCATAGCTTTTGACAAGGTAGTAATGCTCCTTGATGGCATCGCGAAAGGAATTCCAAGTGGGTGTAGATGAAAATAGTGAGCCCGTACTTCCATCCTTCTGCTCACAGTAGGTTTCCCACTAGTCCTTGACATGGGGGGCTACTTTGAGAAGAGCGAAAATAATCTTTTCCCGGTTGGAAATATCATGAATAGAAAAATAACCCTCTAGCATATTTAACCATTTATCTACAACATCTGTGTATATATGACCCATGAATATGGGGATTTCAAAATTAACTTGTACCTTAAATGGCATGGCATTTCCAAAGTAGCTGTTGGAAGCCAATGCGTCACCCTTGGGTAGCCACTGAAGGATCTGGGAAAAGTTGTCCATCATCGCGTTCCTTTGTCGCTCGAGGGCTTCTTCGAGCAAGATTTTGATAGGATCTACTACCCCCTCGTATTTATTTTCATCCGCCATGTGAGGCCGATGCTGGTCTTGCAAAGGTTCGACCAGTTCAAGCCCTAACTCCTTATATACTGACCTCATTGGGGACATGCAAAGAAAGATAGAGAAAGAGTAGACCGCTTTGATACCACTGATCCAAATTTAAGCAAGAACACAAAAAATTACAGATATAACCATAAACACAAATATGTAGCAGAAATAGTGCTTCATTTCATTAATGTAAAATACTGAAATATGCTTACAAACAGAATTGAAAATAAACCAGCTAGGGCGATGGTAGCTTATCTCTGAGAAGAGATGTGGCAGTTACCTACCTCTAAGTACCTGTCTTTGAACTGTGTTACAATGAGGCTTGAAGGCCTATTTATTGTTGAGAACCATGTAAAACCTTAAACATCCAAAAACATAACCCTAAAAGATGAAACACCAAACTATGGGCCCCGTTTGGGTAAATTGGTACATCAACTTCCTAGGGTCGTAACTTTGGGATATGACCTCCGTTTGACGTGCATAATATCTTGTTAGAAAGATCTATTTGAGAACTACAATTTTGGGAAGAGAAACATCGGTCCATGGACCCATGTTATTCCCAATTTTCCCAAAAAATGTCGTTTAGGGCCTCAAAACGGCTCCGGAAGTTCAAGACCTAAAAAACGACTAAAAATAGTAAACTGTGCTACAATTAAGGAAACTGAAAAGCTGAAAGAAACAATGGTGGGGGTCCAAGTGGACTTGGTGGGTGGCCACTAATATCCACCTAGATCATCTGCTCAGTCTCTTCTAACTTAGTATAATGATCCAGGAAATCGTATGGTTACTGTCTACATTAATGATCATCCCATAGCTAACATGTTGATTGATCTCGGGGCTGCCATTAATGTAATGACAAAGGACCTATTTACTACTCTCAGGCTACAGGGACCTAGACATACTCCTACTGTACTTGAATTAGTAGATAGGTGATCCAGATTTAAACAGGAACACAAAAAATTAAAAGATAACCATAAACATAGAGATGCAGTGGAAATAGTACTTCATTTCATTATTGTAAAATAATGAAATATGCTTACAAACAGAAATGGGAATAAACCAGCTGGGGTGGTGGTAGCTTATGTCTGAGAAGAGATGTGGTAGCTACATGCCTCTAAATTGTCTTACAATGAGGCTCGAAGGCCTATTTATTGTTGAGAAACAGTGGAAAACCCTTAATGTCCCAAAACCTAACCCTAGAAGATGAAACGCCAAATTGTGGGCCCCATTTTGGGTAAGTTGGTACATCAACTTCCTGGGGTTGTAACTTTGGCACCCGATCTTCGTTTGACATGTACAATAGCTCGTTAGAAAGATCTATCCTAGCACTATAAATTTGGGAAGAGAAACATCAATCCATGGACCCATGTTGCTCCCAAATTTCCCAAATAATATCGTTTATGGCCTCAAAACAGTTCCAGAAGTTTAGGACCCAAAAAACTGCTAAAAATAGTAAATTATGCTACAATTACGGAAACTGAAAAACTGATAGAGATAGTTGTGGGGTTCCAAGTGGGATAGGTGGGTGGCCACTGACATCCACCTGGATAATTCCTCCCACCTTAGGAAGCAATGGTCCCCATTGCATTGAGTTCCTCCATCTGTTGAGCTTAGTCCCTGGTGAGTTGTTCTGCAATCTCTGATGTGTCCAATAATGGTGGGAAGCATGGTCGAGGGTGTTCCACATTGAACACTCGGTGCAAGCGAAGGAATGGAGGAATGTTGTTCTCCAAAGAATTGTTTCCCACAACCTTGGTAATGTTGTAAGGACCATGTTGGAGTGGTTTGAGCTTTTGATGGGCTCTTGTCAAGCGTTCTTTCTGCAGATGCAACCAGACTTTGTCGCCCACCTGAAACTTTTGTGGTACCCCTGTGGGTGAGGAGAAGTTGTTCGTGTGTTATTTCATGACCGTATCCCTTTGCTGCTACTGCTACTGCATGGAGGAACCCTTTGTGGGGGTCATGGATGTGGTGACGATCTTCCCCTTACTTTGGGAGTGAACCAAATAGAAAATGAATTTCCTAGTCTATGATATGAGCTTGCTGCCTTTCTTAGCATCGATCAAAGAGGTAGCGGTAGGTGGGGCTACCTCCGATAGGCTGTATAATGAATTGCCCAAAGAAATAATAACAACACAAGGCCTTGACTCATACACAACATGTCGCCTCCACAAGTATGGCTGGCGTAATAATACATCACAAACATCCAAAGGTGTAACATCACATAATACCTCATCTATGAAGGGCTTGATGCTGTAGGGAAGGCGACACTGCTGGAAAACTCGGAGATCTCGTCCTTGGTGAAGCCACCCGATACAGTATGGTTGCGGGTGTGGTGTAGTCGGTAGGCCCAACTGCTTCAAGACCTATACTGAAGTGAGGTTCTTTTCGCTCCCACTGTCAACAATGAATTTTAGCGGCGAACCCTTCACCCACATTTGTGAGTGGAAAAGTCGCTCCACCTCCTTTGGATCTTCCGGCTCATTCTTCTGGATCTTGGTTGTGGCAAAAATGAAGCTGGGCTCCACATCAATGATCTGATTCCCTTTTCCATTCCCCTTGTCAGGTTTTGACTCAGGGTCGGAACATGCATCTGATTTGGAAGCCTTCAATTCGGCCACCAACGACTGCTTGGTTCAACACTCACTTGTGTTGTGAGTGGGGATCTTATGAAACACACACCTCTTTCCTGTGTCCTTCTTTGACTTTGTGGTGTTGTTTTCTTGCAGCTTCGATGAGTTGTCTTGGGTCACCCCACCTTGGCTTTGTCCTTTGGTCTTCAGATTCGCAGATCCAAAGTCTCACTTCTTCTATTTAAGCTTTTGCTCGATCTTGACGACATATCAGTATGTTGTGCTGAGAGAGGAGATGTTCAGGAAATCCATCTCTTCTTGGATGTATCTGTGTAGGCAACCGCAGTATTTGAGTACCAGATGTAGCTTAGAATCTTTGATACCCAAATGTGTGAAAAGGGTATGAAAAATGTTGGTGAACTCCGACACATCTTGTTCCCTTCCTTTCCGCAGTGTGGTCCACTTTATATGTTTGTCCTCGTAGCTTTTGACAGGGTAGTATTGCTCATTGATGACATTCTGGAATGAATTCCAAGTGGGTGTGGTTGAAAATAGTGAGCCTGTACTTTGATCCTTCTACTCGTAGTAGGTTTCCCACCAGTCCTTGATGTGGGGGGCTACTTTGAGAAGAGCAAAAATAATATTTTCCCAACTGGAAAAATCATGAACAGAAAAATACCCATCTAGAGAATTTAACCATTTATCTATGACATCTACATCTATCTGACCCTCGAAGATGGGGATTTCAAAATTAACTTGTACCTTAAAGAGTGGCTTTTCCAGAGTAGCTGCTGGAAGCCGATGTGTCGCCTTTGGGTAGCTGCTGTAAGGATCTGGGAAAAGTTGTCCATCATTGCATTCCTTTGTAGCTTGAGGGCTTCTTTGAGCAATATTTTCATAGGATCTTCTGCCCCATCATCTTTCTTTTCATCCGCCATGGGAGGCCGTCGAGATTTTTGAGGCTGGTCTTGCAAAGGTTCGACTAGTTCAAGCCCTAACTCCTTATATCCTGACCTCGTTGGGGACATGAAAAGAAAAACAAAGAAAAAACAGATCCCTCTAATACCATTGATATGGATTTAAAGAGGAATGCAACAAATTACAGAGATAACCATAAATACAGAGATGCAACAAAAATAATACTTCATTTCATTAATGTAAAATACTGAGATATGCTTACAAATAGAAATGGGAATAAACCAGCTAGAGCGATGGTAGCTTATCTTTGAGAAGAGATGTGGAAGCTACATGCCTCTGAACTGTCTTACAATGAGGATTGAAGGCCTATTTATTGTTGAGAAATAATGGAAAACCCTTAACGTCCCAAAACCTAACCCTAGAAGATGAAACACCAAATTGTGGGCCTCGTTTTGGGTAAGTTGGTACATCAACTTCCCGGGGTCGTAACTTTGGCACCCAATCCTCGTTTGACACATACAATAGCTCGTTAGAAAGACCTATCTAAGAAATACAACTTTGAGAAGAGAAACATCGGTCTTGGGTGCATGTTGCTCCCAGATTTCTCAAAAACGTCGTTTAGGGCCTCAAAACAACTCCAGAAGTTCAGGACCTGAAAAACTGCTAAAAATAGTAAATTGTGCTACAATTACGGAAACTAAAAAACTAAAGAGACAGTTGTGGGGGTCCAAGTGGGATAGGTGGGTGGCCACCAACATCCACCTGGATCAAAAAGTCCCGTGTTAGAGCCAAGGGGGTGTTAGAGGATATAGTGATTACAATAGCTTCCTGGAGGTATCCGACTAACTTTCTTATCTTGTAGCCCAAATCCAATTTGTGGGGACATCCTTTGATCCTAAGGAGACCTTGGCTAGCCACTGCGGATGCATTTATAGTCTGCAAATTGGGATCTATGATGATCTCGGATGGCCAGGTGACAAAGAACCTTAGCATTTACCCCCCAAAACCAAATATGGATGTATACGACCCTTGGTGGGATGATTTTGAGCCTGATTCATATCTTTCCCTGCCACTCCTCACTTTAGGGAAAGCCCATTATTTCAAGGATAAGACAAAAGATGATGTCATTAATGGTTTTATTAGTAACTTGCTTTCTGTCGCTTCTGTTAAAATTGCGAATGAGGAGGAAGAGGTGGAAGATATAGATTTTGAACAAATGAGAACCACTCTGAATATTGACAGTAGTCCAATTGAGATAGAACCTGGAAAGTTTTTGAATATTAACCCCAACTTGACTGCTCAGAAACACCAATTGCTGTTATAGTTGTTACAAAAATACAAAAAGGCATTTGCATGGGACTATATGGATATGAAAACGATCCATTCTAACCTATGCACTCACTGTATTTATTTGAAGGATGGCAACAACCCAGTCAGACAACCACATCACTGCATGAACCCTGCATTGAAGGAGGTGGTGAAGGAAGAATTGCAAAAACTCCTGAGTGCTAATTTTATTTATCTGATATCTGACTGTTAATGGGTGTCATCACTTGTCATCGTTCCTAAAAGAATGGCAAGTGGAGAGTCTGTATATATTATAGAGAACTCAATAAGGCCACTCAAAAGGACCATTTTCCCTTCCCATTTATAGATCAGGTCCTTAATACTCTTTCCAGGAAGAAATTCTTTTCATCCTTGGACGAATTTAGTGGCTACAATCAGATATAGATTGCCCCTGAGGATCAGGATAAAACAACATTTTCTTGCCCTTAGGGAACCTTTGCATACAAAGTACTTGCTTTTGGACTCTGTAATGCACTAGCAACCTTTTAAAGTGAATACTGAGAATTTTTTCTGACTTGTTGAATGACTACCTTGAAATCTTCATGGATGATTTTACACCTTATGAAGATGCTTTTGAAACAACATTAGTTAATTTGGAAAAAGTGTTGGGACACTGTGTACAAACTAATGTTGCTTTGAGCACTAAAAAATGTCACATGATGATGACTGAAGGGATCGTGCTTGGACACTACATGTCCGTTGAAGGAATCAAGGTAGACCTTGCAAAAATAGAGGTAATTCTAAAAATTCCAACCCACAAAATGCAAAAAGATGTACATAGCTTCTTGGGGTATGCAGGGTATTATAGGAGATTTATAGAATTTTGCTCAAAAATTGCATCACCATTATTTTCCTTGCTCATGAAGGATATCAATTTTTTGTGCAAAGGGAAGTGTAAGAAGGCCTTTTTAAAATTGAAATGTTGTGTATCAGCAGCTCTGGCCTTGTGAGGACCTAACTGGGAATTGCCGTTTCACATAGCTACATATGCGTCCGATATTGCTGTAGGTGTTGTTTTGGGCCAACTAGAGGATAAGGAACCTTATGCTATTTACTACATAAGCAAAAATCTAACCCCGATTGAGCTGAAATACACAGTGACTGAGAAGGTGTTCTTAGCAGTCGTGCACACCATCAATAAATTTTGACATTATATCACCGGGTATCAAGTATTTGTACACATTGACCATTCTTCCATTTGTTTTTTAATGAATAAGCCAGTTACCAATGGTAGGATTACATGCCGGTTATTGCTGTTACAAGAATTTGATATCACAATTGTTAATACACCTGGAAAAGATAATGTAGTAGCTGATTTTCTTTCAAGGTTAACTATTGATGACAATTGCATTCCTACTGAAGACTCTTTCCCGGATGAATATCTCTTTTCTATTTCTACTTACTCACCTTGGTATGCAGATATAGCTAATTATCTTGTTGCAGGGAGTTTTCCACAATATTTTTCCTCCAAGGAGAAAAGAAAGATCATACAACAAAGTGCTATATATACCTGGATAGATGGCAACCTCTATCACATTGGACCAGATTTCCAGATCAAACATTGTGTTAGAGAAGATGAGGTCTTTGACATCCTTAAGGCTTGTCACAAAGAACCTTGTGGAGGGCACTTCGTAGATAAACGAACATGATACAATGTCCTTTCAACAGGGTATTATTAGCCAACAATATTTCAGGATGCCAAGAAGTTTGTGAAGGGATGTGATAGTTGCCAAAGGATGGGCCAACCACTGCAATCAGATGAGATGTCGTTATAGCCCCAAATCATCTTAGAAAATTTTGAGAAATGGGCTCTAGACTTTGTGGGACCAATTAATCCTTCATCTAGACATAAATCTTATATCCTGGTTTGCACTGACTATGTCACAAAATGGGTTGAGGCAAAGGAAATAACTAGAGCCACAAAGCAGGATGTCTCAGACTTTCTATTTGAGGAAATCTTTGTCTGATTTGGCATTCCCAGGGAGATAGTCACAGATGGAGGGCCCTAGTTCTCATCTCATAAGATCTAGGAGTTGGTTGAAAAATATAAAATACATCATAGAATCACAACACCTTATCATCCACAAGAAAATGGGCAAGTGGAAAGCACTAACAAAGTCATTGAGGGGATCCTTACTAAGACTGTGGCCAGTCACTGAAAAAATTGGGCTGATAAAATTCCAGAAGTGTTGTAGGCATACAAGACTACATGGAGGAATACCACTGGATTCACACCATATGAACTTGTGTATGGTAAAAACCCCTTATTCCCCATTGAGTTCGAAATCAAGATACTAAGAACAACATTGTAGGTCAATTTGGATCTGGCTACAACACAAAAGTAGAGATTGAACCAACTCAATGAATTGGAGGAGAAATAGTTAGCTGCTATCCAACAAAAAAAGATTATTCAGCAGCAGAGAGCTAAGTGGCATGATAGATTCATCAAGAAGAAGAAGTTCCAGAAAGGAGATTGGGCTCTCTTATGTGACTTAATATTTGAAGACTTCAAGGGTAAGCTCTGCACCATATGGCTAGGCCCCTATGAGGTAGATGCAGTATTTGACAATGGGACTATAAATTTGGTGACCATTGATAGTGCAAGGACACCATTTCTTGAAAATGGACACCGTCTTCGGTTATATGATAAAACTACTTCAAGGGATTCATTTGTCAACATTGTCACAAATTCGGATCTACAGATTATAGGAAAAGGGAAAAGCCCCCCCGTGCTGTAAAAATTCTAATTTTTCCAATAAGTGTAATAGATAAAAATCAACTACGGTTGGCAGTTGTTACAACTTCAAACTCTTCAAAATAATAATAATAATAATAATAATAATAATAATCTGGCTGTAAAAACCTTTCCCGGGCACAAACATACAATTTTTGTAGCAGTTGAAAACCACCTTGTGGTGGTTGTTACACACTCTGTAACAACATTTGCTATCTCAAATCATACCTTACGATAAGTGTTATTACATGATCTTTTCTTCTCTATTTTTGTAAAAATTAAATAATATATACTATTTGTCTTAGTTGTTACACTTGTAACAACTGACGAATTTTAAAGATAAGTGAGTTATTTTATTGTAATAAACAACATACATCATTGTGATCCTCATCATTAGAGTTAATTTCACGTGTCTCGCCGCTGGAGATAGGTTCGTGCATCGCGTCACCCATGACTTCTCCCCACATCACTCAGTTATGTCATACAAAGGTAATATTGTATTCGCTTTATTTGGTAATTATGGCAACTTAACATGACTTTTGATGGCTGAGGACGATTGTAACATTTAAGCCAGGGGGGAGTGAATCATATTGCGACATGACCATCGCATGATTTGTGATTATTCAAAAAATCTTGCAATTAAGGCATGATGACCTGGTAGTTATTGTTACTTAATGCCCGATCATACCAAAAAGGGGAAGTGTACCTTCAACAAAATCTCCCATGACTAAGAATTAATAAGGTAAATTTATTTTGTAGTATGAACCATGATTGCAAAATCCTAATTTGAAATCCTCACATGCGCCACCCTACCACCCTACCATTTACGCCTGCTAGAGCACTACGTCCCCATTTAGAGTGCTCAGAGAGGTAGGAAAGAAACAACGCAGGATGAAACAACTAAGTAGTGTTTTGACTACCCTGGGAACTTTTGAAGGAAAGGAGAAGGAAGAGAAAAAACACTGAATTTGCGTAGCAATGGGTGGAGCAACAATTCGGCATGAGCCATGGTCCACAGAAGCCTTGGAAGATTGCCCCGAAGCATGCCAAATTTTCAAAGATGCAGGCTGGTTTGAGTTCTTTCAAAGGTTGGAGGGATCAGAGAGTAGTGTTGCCATGGAATTTACAAAGAATTTGGAGAGAAACCAGATGGAGATTAGAGGGTTGAAGATAGACGTCACAGAAGAGGTGATTTCTCGAGTGATGGGATTACTAGTGGAAGGAAAGAGGTGGTTTAACAGGAAGGTTAATGATCCCTCCCTGAAGGGGGATTCCCTCCAAGAGGAGGAGTCGCTGGTCAATAAAGGGAGGGGGGTTGACATGTTGTCACTTCCCCTGCCATGGGCTGATGTTTCCCTCTACCTCGTCAAGTAAATTGATTGCGAGGGAAGGGAAACAATTGTGTTCAATTACCACTTTCTATTGTTGAACCACCTTCGGCATCAATAGTTGATCAATCTTCCCTACTTCTTGATGGGAAACATTAGGCATATGACCGCGGCTGTGAAAACAACTGCACATCTAGAAACATGCGTCACCAACCATGGCCTTATCAATCTCATTATGCTGGACACCTTGAGCCACCAGGGCATGAATTAGGAAGAATTCATGAGAAAGAAAGCTATGACCACCCATAGGAGGAAAACCGAGACGTCTGAGGAAGCTCCAGTGGTGGCAAAGGAGCAACCCCAGCCTTAGACAATAAGGGTTAGTAAGAGGCCAGTATAAAAACTAATTGGTGATAGGTGGTCGAAGAAGAAGATAAGGGTTAGTGGGAACCCAGAGTCCTCATCCATGTCAAAGAAGAACAAAGAGGAAGTAGAGCAGAAGGATGAGCGGAAAGCTCAGTCAGAGGAACCTTCTTCACTTGGTAAGAGTGAAAATTAATCCTTGCTGTTAAGAATTGAAATTTTAGAAAAAGAAAATAGAGAGCTAAGGGAACAACTAGCAGAGGGAAATTCAGAGGAAAGATCCCCAAGGATAGATACTTTGGTTGAGGCTGTGGATAGGGCTGGAAGGGAAAATTTCCCAAGCACTGTGTGCACGGCCTGTGCTGAGAAGCTAGTGGCAGCAGGGTTTAAAGTATTTGTAGCATACACTACCTCGAGGGAAACACAAAATGAAATCTAGGAAGATGACACACAAGAACCTGTTGAGGACATTGCTGTTACACAAGAACCAGCAACTGCGACGGCACAGTCCATAGAAAGTGATTAGGTAGTGGATACACATGAGCCCTTGGCTGACACTGTTGTTACACCAGAACCAACAGTGGAGGCGGAAGTCAACCAGGGAAAGAAAGGAGAAGCTAACATCTACAAGCCTGTGGTTGACAATGCTATTACACAAGAACCAACAGTGGAGATAGAAGCCTGCCTAGGGAAAAACGATATACATAAGTCTGTGTATGGCACTACTGTTACACAAGAACTAGCAGTAGGAATGGAAGTTGATCAGGGAGATAAGGAAACTGTAACAAAATCCATTGACAAGGCTACTGTTACACAAGAACTAGCATTCGAAGTGGAATAGTTTCACCCTCAGGAGGGTGTTACACCCTCAATTGATAGTGCATGTGGGAGAACACCAGGTCTTGATGAAGGATGGTGTTCTGAAAATATGTTGTTGTTACCAGAGCTACAGAAATGGAGGGAGCAGGTGCTCTCTCTACAAGAAGGGGTGATCTCACTCAAGGAAAATAAAAGGATGATGGATTCCCTTAGAGAGAAATGGCTAAAGGAGGAATGGGAGAGAGAATGGGAAGCACAGAGGCATGAGGAAGCCATGAAAAAGAAATATGAACAGTTGTATCATCTACATCGATAGGTCTCAGACCTGATGAATGATAAGACTAAGCTCCGTGACCTTTCCCTAAACTTGCTAGCATGCAGGTGGCTGTCCCTGTCGTATCCAGTGTTCCTTTGGGGATGATATTATTTATTTCAATTAAAAGTAGTTTTTGAGAATAGGTCTTATTTGGGTTCTTTAACCCATACTTTTCTTGAGATTTTTTGCTCCTGTGACTTTGATGGCCAGATATTTCTTTGCGAGCTATGTTTGAATAATATCATGTGTGAGTATGTCAGCATGAAGATGGTAGCAAGTGTCTTCTCTTATATGGGAGATTTGTAGTTGCGGGCCTTCCTTTCATTTATGAGGAACCAAATTGATTGGCATCTGGCCATGAAATCAGCAGAAGCTAATGAAGAGAGAACAACATTGTGGGTTAGAGCGAAACCAGGGATGGTTTATGAACTCAGGCGTGAGTTTAAGCTATTCCTGAGTACTCCAGAGATCAGGGAACAATCAATCGTCTATAGGAAAAAGATTGTGAGGATCTGCCTCAACTGATATGCACAAATTAAAAGCTGAGCACTAGCGAGATGTTTTAAACACACCGAGGCCTGTAGCACTGAGTTACAAGAAGGGGATACTTTTGAGTACATGAAATTTTTGGCTTTTGTTACACGGGTGCTTGAGTATGCTTAGATCATGCAGACATTTGGGGCGTTATGGATTGGGCTCAGATTTAAATTTCCTTTGATTTGGTTTCTGGTAGAGGAGTACCATCCAGACTACCACTTATGTGATTTTGAAGAAGAATCCTAGCCACGTCAGTTGATGTCCGTTCAAGGGAATAGAGCTCTGGGTGAAGACACTGTTGGCGCCTACAATTTCATAGACTTGCATTAAGAGTATAGTAGGAGAAGCTGAGATTCTGCATGGGGACATGTAATTGCTTTAGTCAGGGGGAGATGTTGGGTGTGGATTTTTATCTATTTTCTACACCTTCTTTCCCTAGTTTTGATCCTTTTATCCTCTAGGCCTATGAACTTTACATGATTAATTCCCCTGTTTTCTCACTTTTATAACTTATTCTACTGTCATGTTATTTTTTTCGTATTTTACTGAATAATATGATGCTTTATTCCTTTTTGTGGCTAATTAGGGGAGCATTGAAGAAGTATTTTGGAAATCTCTTCTCCATTTCTAGGCATTGCTCGCAAGAGCAAGGCTATGGAGAAAATAGGCAATGCTGATTAACTACAGAGCATGGTAGAACAGTTCGTTGTTAGACACTGTATGCTGTTACACATTGGATGCTGTTATAGGTTGTTGCTACACATTGGATGCTATTACAAGATGATGTTACACTACGCGCTGATACAAAGCTCTGTTGTTACACCAAGGGTGTTATCACTAGTGATGTCGTAACATCTCGAACCACTATTCACTCACATGATGTTGTTGCATCGAAGCTAGCATTTGTGGGTACTCTTCCACATAACAGTTGTTGGCAGTAGGAATTGTTTATTTTGCGAGCAACAGACCCAAGCAGTTGCAATCCTAACTAATGTATATTTGTATTTAGAAAGAGGTTGTAACTATTTTTATTTTTTATCAATATGAGAATCGTGAGATTCTCATGACTGATTTGTTTCTAATTTCAGGTATGTAATAAATATATAGGAACTCGATATTCCATGTACAAGGACATGACATATAGAAAAGTACTATTACTCTACTTTTGTAACTCTGAAATCATTTTTAATATTAATCACCATGGTGATGTTGTTACTGCTCTTCAGTTGATTTGTTAATTACTTTTATGTTATTCCTGCGCCATGCTAAGGAGGAAGGGCCCTCCTCTTTGGCATGGACTGCAATGTTAGAGGTAGTGTACATTCTAGTTTAGCTAGTTGATTTATGGTTTCTGCTGTTGCTGTACAAATTGTGGGTTATATTTGTTGTTGTTTCAATTTACATTATGTTGTTATAATGAGTTAATAAACAAAACTGTAGTTACCAGCTGGAGTAGATATTAGTCACTATGTGGTGCGCCCTTACATTGATAGTTGCGAAGTGTGATTCAATTATGTAGATTTTTTTTATGTCTACATGAATGGTTTGATTCAACAATTTGGTTCAACAACATATTTTAATGTTTTCTTCATTTTCTCATTCTTGGCTATAGTGTGTCGGCACAAAGAGTGTGAACTCCATTGAAACAAAAATACCTACCTTGGGTTGACAATTAAATGTTGCAGTCTCAGTAAATTAGGATTGATTAAAACAACACTACAACCATGACAACATAGAAAACCATGACCCTCTGTGGGATGGTTTAGCGCTGAAAGCGACAAGTGCGACACTTGGGATAAACCTTTGGATGATCGTGACGACACTTGTGCAACAGTGCTTACAACTTTGTGTGTGAGTTGGACGGGTGTTCACATAGATAAGACAACCCAACCACACAAAGAAAAACCTTAGAAATCACTAGAGCAAGATCACAAGCATGGAAAAGTGATCAACATACCAAAATATGACCATTGGTTAAGCAAGCAAAATGAAGCAAGACATGTAGAGGAAACAAATGGAATGACTTTTAGTGCTTGCAACTATGTAGGTCATTGAGGACAAAATGATATGACAATGATAAGCAATCCTCCAAGCTACACTAAGAGGTGTATTTTAAAATATGTGCTTTTTTTTCATACCTGCCCTCCAAGGGTTATGCATTAGGTGGAGTCTTCATGAGGTCCTAATCTACTATCATACCTTGGGTTCCTTGGTCTATGTATCTACTTCCTTAGCTCCTTGAGATTCCTCTAGCATGTCACCCTTCTTGTGATCAATGAGAGACAAATCTATGTAGTTTCAGTGGCCAGTGACTACTACGAGATGAGGCACTATGAGACCACATCTACGAAGTTTTAGGATGCAAGGTAGACTAAGCAGTTGAGGGAAAAAATTGTGCAGTTTCGGGATATAGTGGGTTTCGGCTAAGGGAAATACATTGGGGGAATCCACTGAGTAGTTTTGAATGCTAAGGGAGGATAGGCTTTTTGCACATTGTGCAGTTAATGCATGAGATGAGTGTGAAACATGTCTATGTGGTGAGGACAACTAATTCTCACAAATATTTCCCCTTGAAGCAAAACAAACTTCCCTTTTCATGACAAGCGATAATCCCCAGCCCAAAGATGACACATACTACATAAATTTAAAAGCGTGAACGACTCTTAAGATCAAAGAGGGAAGCTTGAGATCATCAACTTGCCAAATAAGTGACTAAGGAATGATCGATCACAGGATCTATTGTAGTGGCTTCAACCACCCTCCAAAATTTTTCCTTAGCTTCGTTTTGGAGCCTCCCTACCAACCATCCTTAGCAACATGTCTTGCATTGTCAAAGACATAGGCTTCATTTGTTTTTCAGTAGCTTTCCAGCCTGTGCATGTTAGTTTGCTTCACTCCCTTCACAGGATGCCTTTCCAGACTTATATTATTTTTTGGTTGAGCAAATCCCCCAGAGAATTGCATAATTCTGGAGGGAAAACAACCTTCCCTCCAAAAATTGTGAAAATTTGCTGGAAAGCCTGCTGGGCTCCAAAATTTCATAGAGCAGTCAGACAGGCTTCCCACAGAAAACCGTGCAATTTGCCTGGAACTACAGTTGATCCCAAAAATTGCGCAATTCTAGGAGACAGTCACCTGCAGACCCCAAAAATTGTGCAATTCTAGGATACAGTCACTTGTAGACCCCAAAAGTTGTGCAATCCCTCAGGGAAAACTAGCCTAGCTCAGCCCCGAAACTATGTAAATTTTCATCCCAGGCTTGCAGGCTGTTGCATGTGCCTTCAGGTTGACCGGTTCCCTCTGGGACCCAGTAAATCTGATTTTTATGCATGGGCTGCTTTTCCTAAAATAGAAAAAAAACATGCAAAAAACATCCCTAGATTTTAGGGATCTATTTTTAGCAGCTAGAGGTCAAATGCAAATATTGTTTTAGAAACTTCCCTCCAAGTGTCACTTTTTCCTAGATTTGTGCCATGCATGTCATGAGCCTCAAACTTATTTATTTGATGTTGTAGAGCTCATTCTTGACATCGATCTTGGAGCCATGACATCCCACATCACATCTAGGTTTCGTCAGCGCATTCAACTCATCTATTTCTAGGTACGTCCGCTTTACATGTCATTTGCAAAAATTCTATCGCCTTTTTTGTTATGGCTTGTGTGAGTGTTGTCTGCTTGATTTCTGTGAATTCTTGTTGTCATTTTCATGCATGTTAGCCTGTACAAGCACCATTTCAGTTTTCATTTTCATCTCACTGCTGTCACATGCATGACATCATTTTTCATTGATGGGTCGCCGATGCGGTGACCCATTTCACACGCATGCATGTTTTCCCATTTTCTAAATCTTGCATTCGTTGTTTGCATGCATGATCATTCACACTTTCTTACACTCAGTTTCTCCATGCATTCAAAGCTTCATTTGTTTTCAGTCGCCCTTCGACGGGTTTGAGCAACCTTGGCCTAGGCCTTGCCTTGCCTGGACAACATTGCGCATTTCTGAGAGGGAAGGCTCTACCTCCATCCCATAAAATGCACAAAAATAGCAAGACACTATCCCTTAGGCCTTATTTTCACAATTCTGAGAGGTAGTGCTCTGCTGGCTCAAAAATTGCACAATGTAGTCCCTGTGCCTCCATGCCTTGTTGATTGAAATTGTGGATTGCGTAATCTCAGCCCCAAGCGGGCCAGCCTGGATTGCGAATTGCGTAACTCCAATAGTAAACTAGCCTCTCGATAGTCTAAACTATCTTTGGCGTAGTTCTGGTAGTCAGTCTCCCAACCTCCCGGTGAAAAATGTGCAATCCTTGCCATCAGTCTCCTAGGTATGTTGCATGTCAGTCCTCAAGTTTGCTTTGGTTTTCAACTGATAGATTTCTTTCCATGAATGTCACCATGTCTCTAGGTATAGCAGGTGTTCTTCCATCTCTTAGTAGTTCAGGTTCAATAGCCTCCAAGAGAGCAAGGTCAAAGGACACCAACGGAACCACAATTGGAGATGCAGTGAAGCAAGTGTCTATGAGTTTTCTGATTTACGAAGACACCAAGCTGATCGTAGACAAATACATCAAGTTAAAATGGCAGGATATCAATGATAGATTCTCAGGCACATTTAACGAAGATCTTGAAGACTGCAGGGTCTATGTGAATATTCACAAGTCTGGCTTGTACCAGATTGCATGTAGGTATCCCATGTTTCCATGCACGGACATGATACATTGGATAGTCTCGCACACTGATCTCGGGACGATGGTGTTAAGAAGTGTTAGCAGGACAAAGATTTCTACCTTCAGGGTGAAGGACTATCAACAGATGTACCACTTGCTGCAACTGGTGTGTAGGTTTTAACCCCGTACAAAAATTACCTGCATACGAATTCTAAATCAAAGAAAAATAAACAATGTGAGAGCATAACACATAAAAACACATATGCACAGAGATTTTCCCCTGGATCCCAAAACTGGGACTACCAGCTTGATTTTACATTATATTCCTTTCAATGTTACAATACATATTTATACATGCCGAAGCATCCAATACCATGGACCGAAAACCATCGCGTCCAAAACCATGGACCGAAAACCATAGGTAGGTTCGCATGACCTAATATAGGGTCCAAAAAAGAATTTCTCGGGGTGCTGCCTCGAACCCCGTAGAGGGGGGCTACCCGCCCCCCTCAAACCCCCAGACAGGGGGGGCTTCTGCCCCCCCTGTGACCCCCCTGTTGTGCAATCAGCGCGACGAAGGGGGGGCTCCGCCCCCCCTCTAACCCCCCGGTTCACTACGTAGGTTAGTTGTGGAAAGAATATAACACAACCCAACAATCTCCCACTTGTTTTCTTTCCACAGGGGGCCACAGGAGAGCTTTGTCATTTTTCCAGCCCTGAAATGCCCATTGTTTCTCTACACCAAGAGAACTTCTCAGAGCTCACAGATTTTGTCAATGCATCTGCAGTATTCTTCAAAGTGTCCACCTTTTACCAGCAACACCTTTTTTTCTTCTATCATATCCCTCACAAAGTGATACTGAACATCAATGTGCTTTGTCTTTGAATGATAAGCAGGGTTCTTTGCCAAGAAAATCGCACTTTGGCTGTCACAGTCTATCCTTATAGCTCCCTGTACTAACCCCATACTTGAACACAATCTCTGCAACCAAACTGCTTCCTTGCTTGCATGAGTGGCTGCCATGTATTCTGCCTCTGTAGTTGATAGTGCCACTACAGATTGTTTCTTACTCATCCAACTGACTGCACCTCCAAATAGGTTAAACACATACCCACTTGTAGATCTTCTCTGATCCAGATCTCCAGCCCAGTCTGCATCAACAAAGCCACGGATATCCAACACTCTGTCCAATCCTGGTCTTCCTTGGTAGCACAAACCATAATCACTAGTGCCACGCAAATACCTGAAAACCCGCTTCACTGCTGTCCAGTGCTCCTTCCCTGGTTTTGACATAAACCTGCTCAATACTCCCACTGCATGTGCAATGTCTGGTCTAGTACAGACCATGGCATACATCAAGCTACCGACTGCACTTGCATATGGAACACGGGACATGTCCTCTTCCTCTTCTTGTGTCTTGGGACACTGTTAAGCAGATAACCTCACACCTACAGGAATAGGAACCTTCACCGGTTTACTATCCTGCATATTAAACCTCTGCAATATTGTCTCGACATACTTCCTCTGGTTTAACCAGAGCTTCCTCTTTCCCCGATCTCTTTTAATTTCCATGCCCAAAATATAGTTTGCAGCACCGAGATCTTTCATGTCGAATTTGGAGGACAATTGGGTCTTCAAATCCTGGATAATTTCTTTGTCATTTCCAACCAACAACATATCATCCACATACAAGACCAGATAAATAACACGGTCACCAATTTTTAAAATACACACAATGATCTTCTTTGCTTCTGGTGAAGCCAAGTCCCCGTATAAATGTATCAAATTTCTGATACCACATCCTTGTTGACTTTTTTAACCCATACAGAGACTTCTTTAAGTTGCATACTAGTTCTTTCTTACCCTTCACCGCAAAGCCTTCAGGTTGCTTCATGTAGATTTCCTCTTCCAAATCCCCGTGAAGAAATGTTGTCTTCACATCCATTTTTTCTACATCAAAATCAAAAGCAGCAACAACAGATAAAATTAATCTAATAGAAGTTACCTTGGCAACAGGAGAAAAAATATCACCAAAATCAATTCCCGGCACCTGGGAATAACCTTTTGCTACCAACTGAGCTTTGTATTTCTCCACCTTCCCCTCTGCATTTGTCTTCTTCTTGAACACCCATTTTCTGCCAATGGGTTTCCTTCCAGTGGGCAACTCCACCAGATCCCAAGCCTCATTTTTGTGCAAAGATGTCATTTCATCAACCATGGCTTCTTTCTAGAGTTTTCCATCCTCTGAATCCACTGCTTCCTTCACAGTTATGGGATCATCATCAGTAACAAACAAAGCAAAATTTGAACAGAAAGCAGATGGACTATACCTTTCTGGCTGCCTTCTTTCTTGAAATGATCTTCTCACAGCTGAAGTTTGTGGCTCTTCATCTTCTAATTCCTCCTCTGCTACAGAGTCTGATTCTTCCTCCTTTAGTTCAAACTCTATCTTTACAGGTTCCTTTGGTTGGACTTCATGTTTAATAACATCTTTCACCTCTCTGAACACCACATCTCGACTGTACACAACCTTCCTTGTTACTGGGTTCCAAAGCTTATAACCCTTTAAACCATCCTTATACCCAATAAAGATGCACTTTTCAGATTTACTATCCCACTTGGTTCGTTTCTCCTTTGGAACATGTACATATGCATCACATCCAAATACCCTCAGATGTGAAAGAGAGGGTTTCTTACCAGTCCATACTTCTTGTGGAGTCTTATCCTCCAACGCTGATGAAGGTGACCTGTTGACCAAGTAACATGCAGTATCCACCGCCTCTGCCCAGAATTCCTGTCCTAACCCTGCACCACTGAGCATGCTTCTTGCCCTTTCCATCAACGTCTTGTTCATTCTTTCTGCGACTCCATTTTGCTGAGGTGTATATGGAGTAGTCTTCTGCCGTGCTATACCATACTTCTTACAAGATTCTTCAAATTCCTTGCTGCAAAATTCTCCACCATTATCTGTCCTCAGCACCTTTATCTTCTTCTCTGTCTGATTTTCCACCAGAGGCTTAAATTCTTTAAACCTGTCAAAGACTTCAGATTTCTTCTTAAGGAAATATATCCATGTATTCCTTGAGAAGTCATCTATAAATGATACATAGTACACAGACTTACCCAGTGATGGAACTTTCACAGGTCCAAACACATCACTGTGCACAAGCTCTAATATTTGTTTCGTCCTCTTACCACCAGAGGGGAAACTCACTCGATTCTGCTTCCCATATACACAATTTTCACAGAAATCAAAATCCAGAGAGCTATTACTCATACCGTCTACCATACCTTTACCATGAAGTATTCGAAGGTCTTTCTCTCCAATATGTCCAAGCCTTTGATGCCACAACATGGTCTTCTCTCCAGAGACCACTAGATTTTCTGCTCCATTTTCAGGAACCATAGAACTATTGCACCCGTCAACAACAGTGCTACCTTGCAGCTTGTACAGATTTCCGATCCGAACTCCCCGCATCAATACCAGTGCTCCTCGAACCATCTTGCAGGTATCCTTCTCGAACACTGTCTTTACACCTGCATCATCCAACTTGCTTACAGAAATCAGATTTCTGGCCAACGCAGAATATGCAAAACACCCGGAAGGGTTCTAACCCTTCCACCTTGCAACTTCAACTTTACTTTTCCGCGACCAATGATTCTAGCCTTCCTATCATCTCCTACGAAGACATCACCACCATCGTATTTCTCATACTCGCAGAACCACTCTCTATGGGGAGTGAAGTGAAAGGATGCACCTGAGTCAATCAACCATCCTCATGATCTACATGTGTACTTGAAGAAGCCAAGTACACACCCCCACCTTCATCTGAGGTGGTTTTCGCCTCTGCAGATGGAGCATCATCAGATCCCTTTCCTTTATCAGGAGCTTTAGATTTACACTCCCTTCT
>APFE030724437.1:99143-137705 GCA_000404065.3 Pinus taeda
ATCACGTCCAATACCATGGACCAAAAAACCATCGCATCCAATACCATGGACCGAAAACCATCGTGTCCAAAAAACATGTGTGAAAATCATGCACAAAACCATAGGTGGTTCCGCCCAACCTAACATAGGGTCCAAAACCAAAATTTTCCAGAGCGCTGCCCCAGACCCCATAAAGTGGGGTTACGGGTACCCCTCAAACCCCCTGCTAACTATGTGGAAAGAATATAACACAACCCAACATGGTGATCATAATGGAAACACCCTTCAACATACCCACTAATAGTGCAAACTCCAGGGATATATTAAAGAGCTGGGTGAAGGAGCTAGCCAAGTTCAAGATGACACCCAACCAGGTTTACGATACTGTGGAAGGCATATAAGCACTTGGTCATCTTTACATGTTGCTTGTATGACCAAGAGAGCACGGAGACCTTCCTGCAGAGTTGGGTGATCGTGTTGGACCAATTGGCTAGTGAAGGAAAACCATGCAATTGGTCTGACATGTTGGCTCACAGGCTGAAGGAACAGGTGACAGGAGCCTGACAACCATCCAAAAGTCAACAAGAAGAGATATACATGTTTGCATGCATTCTAGATGTTATTTGTGCCCATCAACAGTTCCCAAAATTGAGCTGGGCATAGAAATTGGCAGAAACCTCTATACACACTTACTGCAAACTATTTTTCGAATGTAGCTTCCACGAAGTCATCACACAGTTGTCAGACCATTTTTTCAGCCCAATGTACAAGATGATATTTGAGTAGGATTCACCTTGCATGTCGAAGGCAACAATGGAGGCATTGATCGACATAGTGGATTGGTATGCCTCACCTCTTGGCACCTTCATACGAATGCACAAAGAAGAGAAGCCTCCACATGTTTTAACGAAGTTTTCCATAGACAAGTTTGTCATGCAAGAAGTATTTTACCACATCTCGATAGGACTATTAGCTAGAATGCATCGAAAGAAGAAGGCAACCTGAACTGCTCTTTTATTGCGGATTGGGTTGTACGATATACAAATCTCAAGCATGTTGATGCTGAGACAATAGAGTTCAAGATATTTACTTTTAGTACCATAAGCTTCAATCCATATGACCCACATTGCTTTGTAAAGGAAAACTGTGCGAGAGTGAAATTTCCTTGGATCCATGGGGCATGTCATTGGTTTGAGGAAGACCCATGGAGATATTTCCACAATTTCTCCAGGCTCAATGAACTAATCGGCATAGCTGTGGAATGATTAGCAAAGTAACATCTAGTAGAGCACCATCATCAGTAGTAGTAGGGGGTAACATACTTGCACATGACAAAGGAAAGAGAAATATTGTTGACATCGCAGAGGCAGAACAAAGCTGCAAGTCCAAAGAAGACCCACCTGTGGAGAAAGAAACTTTGGAGATAAAAGTGAAGAGGTGACAACAAGACATGAGGAACACGCAAATGCAGAGAGATAAATAAAGGATGGAGGAAACAATGAAGGAGTTGCAAGAGTTGAAGCAGCAACTTTGGGAAGAACAAGAGTTGCACAAACATGAGAAGGAAGTGCAAAAAGGACATACATAACAGGAGGTGCAACATGCACAGATTGATGAAATTGCGCCCATACAGGTTGTAAACTAATCCAAGAAGTTGGCACAAAGCAAACAGGGTGAATAGTCGCAGGAGCAAGACTTTGGTCAAGAGATTAAACAGATACTTACGAAAATGGATACAAATATGGAGCATCTAGAGTTAGAACATAATATTTACCTAATGCCTTACAACCAAGAGGTCAACCCACCAACTTCACTAGATCCACCAACTCAAGTGTTTGCTTCTTGATAGTAGAGAATGAGTGAACGACTAAGGAGTTGCATATGACCAAGAAGGGAGGAGAACAGGTTAAAACATCGACCAAAGTAGAGTCAAAGAAGTCGATACTTGATGAAGTATCATCCCTTGAGACAATCATGCAGATGTTGTATAGTTTCATTATCGTGCATAAGGAAATTGTCCATCTCAACGGTTGGCAACAACGTTGTGCTGGGAGAGCACAAATCTTGTCATATCTACATACTAATTTCGAATGCATGCAAACATGGACAATGAGATACAAGGGAGCCCCATTACACTTGACTAGGTTGATGAAGCCCAAGGTGGTGGAGTTGAAGGCACGCATCTGGAGTCAGATCTGGAACTATGAGGAGGCATGGATATTGTTGTGTGCGCGCATGCGATCCCATCTATTGGGACACTCATCGAGGCAAAGACAAAGAATCAAGTTTCACTGGAGTTGGATAGGTACTTTGACGAGCTAATAAGAATAGTACAGCCGCACTCGAGATGATTATGCACATGTTATCAGATCAGTTGGATAGAGGAGCCAAATCAGTGTACCTGGATGCAACAGAGGCAAGAGTTCGTTTCCAGAAATATGTCACCATATAGTACACAGACACCATGACAGACTACCAAGATTGGAATCAGTTCACCACCATCAACCATGGAGAGGATTTCTAAGAGTTCATCTTCCCATAGTTGTTCGAGTCTTAGTGATGTCTTGCATGGCTTGCTCAAGCCTATTTTGTCTCACATGGGTACATGTGCATATTGTATGTAACATCTTGTAAAGTGAAAGTCCAAATGTCGATAGTTGAATGTAATAGTCATGTAGTAGTTGAAGAGTCAGGAGGGTAGGTGAAGAGTCATAATGGGGAATGTCAAGGGTCACCCCACCCTTTTCTATTTAAAGAACCTCATAACTCATTGTAGAGGCTTTTGGGCAGCCAAGCTTCCAATAAGAGTATCTTAGAGAAAGCTTGGAGAGTATTGTAACGAGCTTTGACTTCTCCACAATGCGGAGCTAGTACATCTCTTTAGAGGAACACGCAATGGTAACTGTAACATTTCGTTATCGGGACTAGTGATTGGTCATGGTTGTACTGTATGATTGGAACTTTCACTTCTTAATATAACAAAGTTGACGCCTTTCATGCATATGTTGTTATTGTATTTAAGTTATGTTGGCTACTCTAATGCTATATGTATCTACTTGCTTACGCATGTATGTATAGACTCTTTTTGTATATGTATGTATGAATCTTACTAAGATGTGCTATTGGTTTAACCATCACTTTGGATTATTGGTTCACCTACCTTCCAGCTTGTGATGCATCTTTGCTCGTGTGTTCCCTTCCAAGCGGCGTGTTTCCACAGGTTTCCAAGGGGTGTACTCACCCCACCTCCTGTGTTTTAGGACCATTCATGCACCTTCCTTGTCTTGCTGCGCATGTCACACCCTTGCTACCAACAATGACATCTTACTTACCTCTGCGCGCAACTCCAGTAAAGGTGATATTGCATGACCAACTGCTAGGACTCCTACACCAAATGGTCTAAGGTTTAGTTGGGACTTCTTACCAAGGAGATCCACTGACATGTTGGCAGGTCCAACACCATCAACATTTTTGCGGGCCAGATGACAAGCTGTGTCCTCTCATCCTGTTTTGAATCTTTACACATCCGTCATGGATATTGTCAAGCTTGTCCCTCCACAATATTTTTCGCATGTTGAACCTCTCGACATCACGAGGGAGTTTTTTGATCTCTTGTTGGAATTAATGTATGATGGTGAAGGTGAAGTGGCCTAGCCTATGCACTTACAAGACTTCTATGCATTTCTCGATGATGCAAATGACTTCTCTGATGAAGAGGCTAGCCTGCTGCTTGCACACACACTTCGTGAATCCCCACAATGGTGGTGTTGTAGTCTGCCACCTAACATCGTGCACTCACTTGAGCAGTTCGGTTATCTAATTGAATTTACTTTCTATCATTTTGATCTAGAACCTCTTGAATTTTTTTTGTTAAAACGGCGGAAGACTCCTCAAGAATTGGCTTTGGATTTTTGGGACCGCTTCCATGTATTTCAGTTTGAAGCTCCACAAAGTCAAATGAAATTCCAGTATCTCATGGAAAGATTTGGATATTACGTTACCAAATTTGTCAATCCCAAGAAGAATTTGAAGTTAAAGCCCTGCTCAGCATACTTTGGTGACGGAGCTGCATAATCACAGAAAGACACGGTCGTTGTCACAAGTGATCGTCCACCGTGCCCCTCATTAAACAACTCCACCATCACAGAGTGATGTGGGAGAACATGCATACACGTCCATTCAACTATCACATCCTCCTAACATCACTTCTCTCAATTGTCGCGCAGTTTTGGTTGTTGAGCCCATGGGTTGTCACATGCATGTCTTACCCCAACCTCCGTCTTCGTGTTCCGTTGATCCTCTAGATTGTGATGTCTTGTGTTCTTTCATTCTGGACTCTACACTTGTTGTGAATGAGGATCAAGCTATCAACAAAGTTGGTGTTGCACAACCAACATGCACTGTCATTCATGAAGAGTTTGACTGGGATCCTAAACATCAACCCGCGACGAAGGATGATTCCCTTTTGTCTGCGCCTACTCTATTTTTCCTTGACATCTTTTTTGCTTCTTCCATCCCTGATTTCGCATGTGTATCACTATGTATATATGCACCCATTTTTTATCATTCGTAGAGCACACCAGATGTCAATCCATCATCCCAGAACAGAGAAGACAAATCAATCTTTGAAAATCCACTTGATTTTTCATCTACCTTTTTCAGAAACATAGAGGGTGAATTTTTCCGCTTCTCATATACCCCTCTGTCTGATTCATCAGATCATGAGGATGCCGATGAAATCATTGATTTTGTTGATCATAGCTATCATGATCTATTTACCCCCATATTCAATCGTGATGATGATTCTATCGCAGTTGATTTTTCAAAGACACCTATTTATGATGATCTATCTGTCAACAAAGTCGAAACCCTGCAGACTGTTGAGGCACTTCAGCCCGAGCTGATGGTTATGTCAGGTCCTCGATGTCCTGAGGTTGGTTTCAATTGCGATCAAGAAATTGTTGAAACACCCAAGCCTCCTCATCACTCATTTGTATGCATTGAAGATCAATATCACTCATAGATTATGCTTACTCCACTTGAACTGCATGATCCCATCACTCATGCATTGGAGGAATCTTACATAGCAAGCACATGTGCACGACACAAGTTGTCTTTGTTTCTTTCATTTTATTGCATGTCCTATTCAAGAGTATGTGTATGCTTAACATCTTCACACAGTATCGCACAACATCATGGTAAGTCCATAGATTGCATGTCATGCGCTTGCACTCACTTATGTTTTATGGACGCATCTAAACTTGGAACAATGCCTTCACCAACATGGGTCGAACAATGTGCCAGTGGCTGCATTGGAAGTATCACTTCACGTCAGTAGACACATGCACCATTAGCTTAGGAGTAGGAGTATTGTTTGCTTTTGGTTTGTTTGCCTGCATGCATGTTTGATTATTACTTTTTCCATTTTCTTGCTTGCCTGCTTGTTTCCTTACTTTCTTTTCTTACACATTTACTTCTACTTTTGCTTTGTTTTGTTGTTTATGTTCGTAGGATAGTTTTGCATGGACTGTGTGCGACTCTTGAAACAATTTGGGTAAAGTAAAAGAGGACTTCTACAACTATCAACATTTGGTTATTTGTTGTCCCATCTCTTATGAAGAACTTGTTGTCTCCAGTCCATTATACATCAATGGAAAATACACGTTGTTCGAAGTGAACCTTGGTGAAAACATAACGCTTGTGCGCTAACTAGTATCACCTACTCGAGTCAGTTGTTTTGGGTTAATCCTTGTTAGCTCAGTCAAGTAGAGTAAGGTGAGGGGGAAAACCTTAACACACACGTCAGAGGTATATAAAAACTACTTCTCTGAAGGAAAAAAACCTCTTTTTCTCTCAATAATTTGGGATCCCTCTTCCGCCTCTGAAATTAATAAGTGCTATGCACAGTCATGAAAATGAAAATGTGATTTTTTTTTGAAAATGAAAATGAATAAGGTGAAAGAAGAGAAAGGATTCCTGTGTAGAGAGGTGGTACAATTAGCTCTGTCGGGGTACTGACCAGGCTCGCTAGCAGTGGAGCGATGCTTGTGTTCCTATGTGACTCCATCAAGGTACTGTCCATGCCTACTAGTAGCAGAGCAACACCAGAGATGAAAACTTAAAACTTTGATTATCATATTGATTGTGCACCAATATACCCCTCATCTCAATCAAAACAACTGTGTTGGATTGGCTTGGAATGTGTGCCCACTGACCAAGAGCTTGGAAGATGATACATCTTACAATCAAGCAAGTGTGGAAACCAAGATGAACAAAGAACTGAATAATACTTTCGGAGGTGTTGGACTTTCTTTTCATGAACAAGGGCCATTCAGAGAGTTGGAGTTCTACCAATGTGTTACTAAGTGTTGTAGCGACTACAACCACCTTCCAAAAGTTTTCCTTAGCTTCGTTTTGGAGCCTCCCTACAAACCATCCTTAACAACATGTCTTTCACTATCAAGTACATAGGCTTCATTTGTTTTTCAATAGCTCGTGAGCCTGTGCACGTCAATTTGGTTCAGTCCCCTCATAGGTTGCCTTTCCGGACTTAGGCTATTTGCTGGCTAAGCAGCTCCCCAAAACAATTACACAATTATGGAGGGGAACCAACCTTCCCTCCATAAATTGCACAAATCTACTGGGTTCCAAAATTACGCAGAGCATTCAGATAGTCTTCCCATAGAAAACTGTACAATATAGTCCAGAACTGCAGCCCAGCCTAGAAATTGTGCAATTCTGGGAGACAATCACCTGCTGACCCCATAAATTGCGCAATCCCTCAAGGATAGCTGGCCTAGTTTAGCCTAGAAACTACACAAATTTTCATCCCAAGCTTGCAAGCTGTTGCATGTGCTTTCAGGTTGACCAGTTCCCTCCAGGACCTAGCAAACCTGATTTGCATGCATGTGCTACTTTTCCCAAAATAGCAAAAAGAAACGCAAAAATCATCCCTAGATTTTAGGGATCTATTTTTAGCAACTGGAGGTTACATGCAAAGATCGTCTTAGAAACTTCCCTCCAAGTATCGCTTTTTCCTAAATTTTTGGCATGCACATCATGAGCCTCAAACTTATTTATTTGACATTGCAGACATCATTCTTCACATCGATCTTGGAGATCTAACATCCCAAATCACATATAGGAGTCATCAGCACATTCAACTCAACTATTTCTGGGTAAGTTCGCTTTACATGTATTTTGAAACATTTCTGTTGCTTTTTGTGTTCTGGCTTGTGTGAGTGATGTCTGCTTGATTTCTGTGAATTCTTGTTGTCATTTGCATGCATGTTAGCCTATACAAGCATTGTTTCAGTTTTAGTTTGCATCTCACTAGTGTTGCATGCATGATGTTAGCACTCAAATCTACCTTAGGCTGAGATAAGGTAAAACTCAAGGCTACATCAAACCACGCTCAGCCTCGTAGCTAGCCCTACGAGGACAGGAGAGGGCTCTCTCCGAGTCAATCTCAGCAAAAGGTAATCAATGAGGTCGAGATGACTAAATTAATAACTAATTTTAGGCTAGGTATGAAGTACAAATAGTTTGAAATTGATTTTTTGAAGTTTAGTTGAATTCAAGGGAAATGCAATTTTGGGTGTGGGGATGAGGCACAATTTTTGAAGAGGTCTACTTGGGGCAAGGTAGGCGATTGTCTTGATGCTTTTAAAGAGAATGAATGGCTAGATCTGACTGGTGAGAAGTTAAGGAGAGCAAGAAACTTTCAAGGATTCTCCATAAACAGATGAAAACATGGAAAATCAAACAAACTTAAATGCAGAGCATAACAAAGTATGGATTCTACCTTAACACTTCATTTGTTCAATTGAAGAAGATAAGGAATGAAAGTGATACACATAAACAACTTACAAATAATGAAATAAGCACACCATTAACACATAAAGCCACTTTAATCCCAAATAGTGTTGCAAAACCCTGGTCTTTCCTTTGCCAAAAATGCAGATAAAATATGTACAATAGAGTGTCAAGCTTTTCCCAAGAGTCCAACCCTGAAAATGACTAAGAAAATACATAATATAGGCAAGGCAACCCATTTCCTTGCCTCTAGGGGTCGAGCTCATCATCCTAGGAGCTGTTTCAACCAAGTCTAAACAAAGCACTACAATCTAGGTAGTCAAAACAACTTGCCTCTATAAGGTAGGAAACCAATTCATTCATTAAATTTTCACTTTTTTGTGAATGAATCTTCTAGGACAAGTAACTAAGCGTCACATAACATCATATTTCATTAATTACATCAAGAGAAGTGAAAAATCACATCACAAGTCAAAACTGGTCAAACTGGCTGCAATTGCTGAGCTGAAAGATGAAAATTTGGCCAAAAAGCCCTGTGCGCCGCGCGCCTATCAACCTGGTTTTGGGGCACTTTCCGGCATCCAAATCAAGCTCACAATAGCTGGTTGGAAATCCCTGGATGTATGTTATCCAGCCCAAGTGGAATTTTGAAATTTGGAGCTCATTTGCCCCCTCAAAATGTCATTCTCCCGGAAGTACTTCATGTTGGTGCAAAAGGTGGCAGAAAGGTGATTTTCATGGTGTTTTTGAGCCTTTTGGTCACCCAGAACTTAATGAAATTCTTTGGAAATAACTTAGCATGTATAATTTATCATGACAAACCCAAAAATGTAGAGTTTTCCTCCAGCAAGTGTCCCAATCTTAAGCGCGCGCGTCGACGCGCTATGCGTTGAGCCAAAAAACCTGTTTTTAGGACAAAATTTTCAAAATGACAAAAATTTCCTCCATCATGTATTGTGCCTTGTCAATGAAGCCTCAGCCAAAATTTGGAGTGGATCAGGCTTTTTTCACCGTTTTAGTGCTTTGCTCAATCGCCTCTTTAGAATCTTCATTTTTGCTTTGCAAACCTGCATACGAGCCCAATAATGAGTTTTCATATGACGAAGCATGTCTTTGTCTCTGTTTGCCTTCGCCAACAATTTCTCCAGATGAGTGTTCACAGGGATGAGCATAGACTCTCAATCAATCGGTGTCAAATCACCAGGTCTCTTTCGGGCCAATTCTCAATCTTCACGGATTTGCCGCAGCTGGTGTGAAGGTGCCCCCTCATCATGAACTATCTCGGGAGGCGGCTGTAGCGCTGAGAAGAAGTCACGGGAGATGAAATCCTCCCAAGTAATGCCCTGCTGTGTCAACTGATGTATCACTATGATTTTGATCGGCGCGTAATGATATATGCTCTTATGCTGATGTGTTGGGATCTTCCTTTGTACTAAAGTCACGATCCTCTCTATGTTGCGACACATGAAGTACGAAATGTTCATCATACGTACCCTCGTGAAAAGCATCAACAAACGGACATGGTACGCATAGAGACGCGAGAATCTGCCCTCGCAACTGAAATATCGAATGATGAGTTTCATCAACGATGCAAACTCATCCCTTAGGAATCTGAAAGGAAAAATTGTGCTCAAGTGTCTCATATACCCAGGTTTGATGTATGGCTCATAGTAGAATCTGTCTAACTACTGGCGTTTGCTCCATTCCTCTCCTACATTTGGTATCCCGGTGGCCTGAGCAATAGTCTCTGGTGACAAGGTGAAATTTACTCCGGCGAGGTTTACATGACCATCATGTAAATGTAGAACAAATAAACGGACTAGTTCCCGATGATGCTGGGTTTGTGAGATCATCTCACAGTATTGGAAACATGATTGACGCTAAAAACAATCCATTGCAATTGGGCAAGCCTGCAATTGAGCCAAAGAAGTAGGCTCCTCCCTGACATGATGACCACCTTTGCCACTTTTGTGATACCTCCGTGGCACATTTACCTCCGGTGTAGAATCACTGTCATACTCCTGCTCATAGACTGACTCGGTCTCTGACATGACTTTGAAAACAAGATAGCTGGAATATATATGCTGATGTATAACTATGTACAATTGACTGTAAACTGTTCTTTGCTCTAAAAATGCTGTGACCAAGGGGAAAAAAATGCACAAGGGAATATTAGGAAAGGGAAAACATTAGGGAATTAGGGACTTTGGAAATAAAAACAAGGGAATTAGGGAAGGAAAGGGGAATGAAAATCTTGGATTTGGAGTTTTGGGATGTTAGGTAGGGATAATGTGTTTTTTAATAGAGGTGAGGGACTAGGATTTGAGGGATTGTAGTGTAGGATTAATGAGGGAATTAATGGGGAAAAATAATGGTGAATTTGGGAATGGGAAACAAAGGGAAATGGGGAAAAAATCACAACATTGGTTACACTTTGTTTTCAAACCCTACAACAGTTTTTTACACTCAAACCCTACAGCACTTTTCATTGACAAAGGAGGGCTTTCCAACTTGGATCTCTATGGCAAATATTTAATGAACCCGTCACATTAACCTTTAAAAGCCAAGCAAGATAATGGATATGAGCCTACCTGCAAATTCGTGCGGAGAGGAGGCGATTTGATGCTCTATCAAACAAGTTTCAAGCTCCAAACCTAGTGCGCCGCGCGCCTCACCCAATGCGCCACGCGCCTCTGATGTGCTGCGCACTTGTATTTTTACATTGTGGCTTTGTGCCCAGTGCACCGCGCGCCTTTGATGTGTCGCGCGCCTGGAAACTGCTCTAACTTCCACTCAAACTCACAATTTCGCCTTAGAACGATCTTCTTCACTCTTGGCATGTACAATGAGTTGAAAATGTATTGAAATATCTTTATAAAGACTCCCTTTTGATTTTTGCTTGGTCCATAACCCATTTTGTAATGTTTTGTCGTTGACACTTTTTCAGGATTAATAGGCTTCTGACTTTTTGGTTTCCTCCTTAAATTTGGTTGAAATAATGATTTTCTTTAACAATTTTTTGCAGGGATAGCTATGATATGATCTGGCAAAGGAGACCAAGGCTGCACCTGGACAATTCAAGAACTGAAATTTTTGAAAATTTATTACAAAAATGAGATGACGACTTATCTTCAAAATAGAGTTTTGAAGAGAAGTCCTAATCTATCTGTATAATGATAAAAATTATTGAGGTAACCACCTATCGAGGACATCCCTCTAGCCTGCTGGTCTTCTTAGACTTTGCAAAACAAAATTGACTTAACCCTAGACCTAATGACCGAGAACACTTGTCATGACCTAAAAATTTGACCTCTTGATTTTTATGAACAGACCTGAACCAGCAGTGCCAAACATGAGGGGAATGAGTGCCACAAACCATTCTGTCAGAGTTATGGCATGCCTAACGAAATTCAACTGATCGAAACTGATGGGACACCTAAACATGAAATGCAAAAAAGAGCTTTGATCTCTAACGGAGGGATAACTAGACCGACTCTAACACATGACACTGTTTTGCATCGACGATCACTGAGGGGGCGACCATTTCACACACATGCATGTTTTCCCATTTTCTAAATCTTACATTCATTGTTTGAATGCATGATCATTCACTCTTTCTTACACTTAGTTTCACCATGCATTCGAAGCTTCATATGTTTTCAGTCGCTGTTGGCAGGTCTGGGCAGCCTTGGCTCGGGCCTTGCCTTTCCTGGACAACATTGCGCATTTCTGAGAGAAAAAGCTCTACCTTCCTCCCAGAAAATGTGAAAAACTAGCTAGACACTGTCCTCCAGGAATGCTTTTCACTTCTGAGAGGCAGAGCTCTGCTGGCCTAGAAAATTGCGCAATGTAGTCGCTCGGCCTGCATGCCTTACTTACTGAAATTGTGCATTGTGCAATATCAGCCTAAAGCAGGCCAACCTGGATTTCTCATTGCGCAATTCCAGCAGTAAAAAAACCTCCTGATAGTCCAGACTATATTTTGCATAATTCTGGTAGTTAGTCTCCTAGCCTCCCAATGAAAATTATGCAATCCTTGCCATCAGTCCCTCGGGTATGTTGCATGTTAGTGCTCAAGTTTTCTTTGGTTTTCAACTAACACATTACTTGCCATGAATGTCACCATGTCTCTAGGTATAGCAAGTTTTTGTTTGTCTCTCAGCAGTTCAGGTTCAATGGCTTCCAAGAGAGCAGGGTCAAAGGACACCGACGAAAGCACAACTGGAGATGTAGTAGAGCAAATGTCTATGAGTTTGTTGATTTATGAAGACACCAAGCTGCTTGTAGAAAATGACATCAAGTTAAAATGACAAGATTTCAATGATACATTCTGAGGCACATTTGAGGAAGATCTTGAAGGCTGCAGGGTCTATGTGAATATTCACAAGTCTGGCTTGTATCGGATTGCATGAAGGTATCATATGTTTCCATGCGTAGACATGATACATTGGATCATCTCGCACATTTATCTCGAGACAATGGTGTTAAATAGTGTTAGTGCGACATATATTTCTACCTTCAAGGTGAAGGAATATCATTAGATGTACCACTTGCCTATGGTGAAGTAAAATTATAAGTGCGGACACGAACGAATTCCTCTAGCCCAATAATGGGTCTAGCCACAATAGATACATTCTATGGAAGATTTCCTTAGGTTAGAATCAATCAAGAGGGTCTACCTCTTGGTTGCTTATCCTATTCGATGATTTCCTCGCTTGCTTACTCCAACAATCTCTAGCTTCCTTCTTCAAGCTCCTGAAACAAGTAAACAACAACAACACACAAACATAATAATTGACAAATTGCAATTCAACCTACTTAATGAGTCAAGAAGCATCACAAACATAATAATTGACAAATTGCAATTCAACCTACTTAATGAGTCAAGAAGCATTAAGACACGAATATGTAATATTACAAAACATGTAGGAAATCAATTGATAGTTGCATATATTAATATCAAAGAGAGATTACAACCATTCGTATTGACATTGCAGTCTTCCTCTGACAAGACTAGGTTCCCACACACTTTTGCTAGCACTTGTTATGAAACCAGCTCAAGAAAAGATAGAAAAGATAGATCAACGCCTTAGAATTCAGCCTCTTCGAGGGGGCAACCTCCTTTACATTACATAAATGAAAAATTCTTCGATGATACAAATTAAAATACCTCCTTTCTATATATAGGAGTGTAAGGGGTCATAACATAATCAGAGCCTACATAACAATAATAATGTAAGGGCACAATAATAACAATAGTGGGCTTCTATGGGGCACAATAGTAACAATATGGGCACTATATGGGTACATCAATATAATGAGTGGGTTATACTAATAACAATAAGGGGTTACACTAGTAGTATAGGGGCCTAACAACACTCCATGATGGCTTCAAACAACAATAGTTTAAAGGCTATTCCCATTATGTCCCTCTTCATGAGTAGATCATTTCCCTTTTGCACCATTTCCCTTGAAACTTCTGTTTTTCCTAGTTTACAAGACCGACACTAATGGCTTTTGTCTCCCCCGCACCGATGTGTAGAGATTAGAACTATTCCCTACACCGACCCATGTGACTGAGCTGTTCCAATCACGTCGGCCTTGTTATGGAAAGTTTTTTAAATTAGAGTCAAAGCTTCCGGCTCTAGAAACTCCTTAATGGAAGTCTAGTATATGGTTTGGCTGGATGGGGTCGAGGATGATAGTTTGGGCTCCTTTCCCCTATAATGATGGAACTACCTCAAGGGATAAGTCCTTCTCCCATGAGAAGAGGATCTATCTCCCATTCATATTTCCTATATAAACCTCCCTTCTTCCCAGGCACAGGCTAGTTAGAGTGTTGGCTGAGTGTGACTATACTATTTTTTATTAGACAAGCAAGCTATTACTAGTTGTGTGAAAGAGAAGTGTGTTTGGTTTGGAGTCACCAATTTATGGTGAAGTAGAATTATAAGTGCAAACACGAATGAATTCCTCAAGCCCAATAATGGGTCTAGCCACAACAAATACATTCTATGGAAGATTTCTTTAGGTTAGAATCAATCAAGAGGTCCTACCTCTTGGTCGCTTATCATGTTTGATGATGTCCTCGCTTGCTCGCTCTAGTAATCTCTCGCTTCCTTCTTCAAGCTCTTGAAATAAGTAAACAACAACAACACACAAACATAATAATAGACAAATTTCAATTCAACCTACTTAATGAGTCAAGAAGCATTAAGACACGAATATGTAATATTACAAAACATGTAGGAAATCAATCAATAGTTGCATATATTAATATCAAAGAGATATTACAACCATTTGTCTTGACGTCGTAGTCTTCCTTTGACAAGACCAAGTTCCCACACACTCTTTCTAGCACTCCATGATGGCTTCAAACAACAATAGTTTAAAGGATCTTCCCTTTAGGCTTCACTCCAAACCAAACACATTTCTCCCTCACACAACTAGATGGCTACAACTAGTAATAGCATCCTTGTCTAATCAAAATAGTATACTCAAACTCAACCAACACTCTAACTAGCTTGTGCTTGGGAAGAAGGGAGGTTTATATAGGAAATATGGATGGGAGATGGATCCTCTTATCATGGGAGAAGGACTTATCCCTTGAGGTAGTTCCATCATTACAGGGGAAAGGATCCCAAACTGTCATCCTCGACCCCATCCGGCCAAACCATTTACAAGACTTCCATTACGAAGCTTTTAGAGCTGGAAGCTTCGGCTCTAATTTAAAAAAAATTCCATAATAGGACCGACATGACTGGAACATAGCTCAGTTGCACCAACCAGCATGGGGAATAGTGCTAATCTCTGTACATTGGTGTGGGGGAGACAAAGGCCATTAGCATCGGCCTTGTAAACTGGGCAAAACAAAAATTTAAAGGGAAATGGTGCAAAAGGGAAATGATCTGCTCATGAAGAGGGACATAATGGGAGTTTCTCCATGAAGGAAAAACATGCGGGGTTCATTGTAGAGGTCCTCTAAGATCAAGGAATGGGGAGTAAAGGTTCAGTGACAAAATGCTATGTAACATGTTGTAACCGATGATCATAATAAAAACACTCTTCAGCAGACCCAACAGTAGTGAAAACTCTAGGGATATCGTGAAGAGTTGGGTGAAGGAGCCAACTAGGTTTAGGATGACACCCAACCAGGTTTACAAGATGAAGATACTATGGAAGGAATATCAGTACTTGGTCATCTTTGTATGTTGCTTGTACGACCAAGAGAGCATGAAGGCCTTCCCTCAAAGTTGGGTGATCGTGTTGGAGAAACTAGCTAGTGAAGGCAAACCATGCAACTGGTTCGACATGTTGGGTCACAGGCTGAAGGAATAGGTGACAGGAGCCCGAAAGCCACCCAAAGGTCAGCAAGCAAAGATATACATGTTTGCATACATTCCAGATGCAATATGTGCTTGTCAGCAGTTCCTGTGCTTGAGTTGGGCATTGACATCGACGGAAACCTCTGTACACACTTACAACAAACTGTTTTCTGAATGCATCTTCTGCAGAGTCATCACAGAGTTATCAGACCATTTTTTCACCATGGTGTACAAGATGATATTTGAGTAGGATCCTCCTTGCAGGTCAAAGGTAGCAATGGAGGCATTGATCAACATAGCGGATTGGTGTGACTCACCTTTTGGCATCTTCATATAGATGTATATCGCAGAGAAGCCTCCACATGTTTTACCGAAGTTTTCCATGGAAAAGATCGTCATGCAAGAAGTATCGTACCACATCTTAACAAGACTGTCAGCTAGAATGCATCGAAAGAAGAAGGCACCTTGGCCCGCTCTTCCATTGTGGATCGGGTTGTATGAGATACAAAATCTCAAGCATGTTGATGCTCAGACATAAGAGTTCAAAGATTTACTTTCGGCACCAGAAGCTTCAATCCGTATGACCCACATTGCTTTGTAAAGTACCGTTGTGCGAGAGTGCAGATCCACAAGGCATGTCATTGGGATAAGGAAGACCCATGGAGATATTGCCACAACTTCTCCAGGCTCAATGAACCGGTCAGCATAGTTGTGGAATGGTTATCAAAGCAGCATCTAAGAGAGCACCATCATTTGTAGCCGGAGGGGGTAACATACCTACGCGTGACCAAGGCAAGAGAAATATTGTTAATAGCGTGGAGGAAGAACAAAGTTGCAAGTTCAAAGCAGACCCACTTATGGAGAAAGCGGCTTTGGAGATAGAGGTGAAGAGGCGGCATTGCGACAGGAGGAACGCAAAAAGGTAGAGAGATAAACAGACGATGGAGGAAATAGTGAAGGAGTTGCAAGAGTTGAAGTAGAAACTCTGGGAAGAACAAGAGTTGAGCAGACATGAGAAGGAAGTGCAATAGGGACATACACAACAGGAGGTGCAACATGCATATATTGATGAAACTGCGCCCATACAGGCTGTAGACTCATCCGAGCAGCTGGCATAAAGAAGATAGGGTGAACAATCGCAAGTGAAGGACTTCGCTCAAGAGATTGAACAGATACTTGAGAAGATGGAGACGAAAATGGAGCTGCCAAAGTTAGAACATAATATTGACCTGATGTCTTACAACCAAGAGGTCGACCGACCAAATTCACTAGATCCAGAAGCAGAGATGCACAACATATCATTCAACGAGTTGCAACATAGAGTTGTGTAATCACAAAGAGTGATTACTCTGGATGTCCAGACATCTCCTATGCAGTTTGAAGAATGAGTGATCATATCTGATGTGCACAAGCATCCAGTAGCATTGGATGATGTTACCAAAGCATATGTCGAAGCTACCAACTCAAGTGTTATGTTCTTGATCGCAGAGAACGAGCGAATGGATAAGGAGTTTCAGATGACCAAGTAGGGAGGAGAACAGGGTACAACATCCGCCAGAGCAAAGTTGAAGGAGGCAATATTGGATGAAGTATCATCCCTTAAGACAGTGATGTGGATGTTGTATTTCGGATTCGGTATTGTGCATAAGGCAGTTTTCCATCTTAATAGTTGGAAACATTGCTATGCTAGGAGAGCACACATCTTGTCAAAACTGCATACTACTGTTGACCGCATGCAAACATGGAAAATGAGATAGAATGGAGCCCCGTTACACTTGCCTAAGTTGATGAAGCCCAAGGTGGTGGAGTTGAAGGCATGCATTCAGAGTTAGATCTAGAACTATGAGGAACTCCCGCATCTCATCACCAGTTTACATGCTTCACATTCACGAGTGTTCAAAAGCATGGATGTTGTTATGCATGTGCATGTGAATAGGTGGGTGGCTACCAATATCCACCTGGATCGTTCCTCCCCCCTTAGGAATAAATTTTCTCCATTGTGATGAGTTCCTCCATAAGATGAGGAAACTTCTGTTGAACTTGGTCCCTGGTGAGCCACTTTCCCTTGTGAAGGAGTTTGCCTACTTTGATAACTCGATATAGTTGTATCCTTTGAAGTCAATTTTTCTTGATATGAATGTCCATGATCAGATTAGTTGTGTCTTGTTCCATGCTGTATGGGTTTAACTCTATTGGTGTGAGTTGTTCTGCAATGTTGGATGTGTCCAACAATGGTGGAAACTAGGGCCGAAGGTGGTCCACATTGAAAATTGGGTGTAGACCAAGGAATGGTTCAATACTGATCTCGAAGGCATTGTCCCCTACTACCTTAGTGATGGTGTATGGCCTATATCAGAGCAGGTGAAGTTTGCAGTGGGGCTCAGCGAGGCGCTCCTTCTGCAAATGTAGCCAAAATTTGTCGCCAACCTGGAACTTGTGTGGCACCCGATGCTGATCACGACACTGCTTGTAATTAGCATTGGCTCTGTCCAATATGTCATGGACCTATTGGTGGATGTTCTCAATGAAGATATTTGCCTTGTCAGCTTCGGACTTGACATGAGCCGAATCTTCCTAAGTAGCTGCAAATGGGTTGGCAACATCAATGGGACATAGTGGCTAGATTCCCAAGCCCACCTCAAAAGGGTTGTGGCCAGTTGAGATGTGGAGATCTCTATTATAGCTTTGCTGGACATAGGGGAGGCCCTCATCCCATGTGCATGGATTCTTTGAGTTTTACATGCGCAGAATGTGTATGATCATCCTGTTGACAACCTTTATTTGACCATCAATTTGGGGATGGAAAGTTGTGGACTTAGTGAGCTTGGTTTCCATCATCAACCAGAGAATGGACCCTAATGTACTATGGATTATTTTGTACTTATATGATATGATGTATGTGGGATCCCAAAGTGTACCCACACTCGCTTAAAGAAGAGTTTAGCAATGGATTTTGCTCTGATATTATTCTTGTAGGCCGCCATAATGGCCATCTTTGAGAATTTGTCGACGACCATGAAAACACAGTTATTGCCATGCTAAGTAGAAGGATGGCCCTACATGCAATCCATGGATATGGATTCCCAAGATCTACTAGGGGTAGGAATCGAAGTATAAGGGCTTTTCTTCTTAATGGTCAATTTGGAAATGGTGCAGGCAGTACAGGATGTGATGTAATTCATGACATCTTGTTGAAGATTTTTCCAATAGAAATACTTTTGCAGTATTGCCATTATTTGCTCGACCCCGAAATGCCCTGCGACTCGACTGTAGTGAGCTTCCAAAATCATCCTGGCACACTCATTTGAAGGAACAAAAATGTGTCCGAGGTGGCATAACAGTGCATCCTAGAGGTGAAAATATGGAACTTGCTAACACTCCACGAGTGTCTAGTATGTGTGGCAGAATTCTGGGTCGATTTTGTAGAGAAGTGACCAATCAGAAGTCTCGTGCCCACAAGAGTTGAGCACAATGGTTAATGCCATGATCAATGGTCGGCTTAGGCAGTTTGCAACATTATTGGTGTGCCCTTATGTTGATAGTACTGGACCTGCCAACATGTCAAGGGGATCTCCGCGGTAAGAAGTCCCAATTAAACCTCAAACCGTTTTGTGTAGGAGTCCCAACAATGGGTTGTAAGGTAATGCCTTGACCACAATGTCACATAGAGGTAAGTAAGATAACTCTGTCGGTATCAAGGGTGTGATTAATGCTGTGAGTCAAAGAATGAGTATGAGAGGTTCCAACACTTCAAAGGGAGAGGAAGGTGAAGGTGAGTTCCAGGTTGAAAGGGATCAGTCCCAACTCGGCTAGGAACACACAACACAAAGGACATGCACAACTTCTGGCAGAGTAGTCGACATGGATGCGGCAGTCCCAACATAGAAGGTAAGATAACATGAAAAACACTCACGGATCAGTTCGAGACAAGTGTGATTATTGATATAACAAGGTTTAGAGAAAGGTCTGTCTGATGTCTAGCAGAGCAGTTGACACGGACGGTGACAACATTAACAACATATGCAACACATTAACAACAAGATTCGTATAATTGCATGTGAATCAGTTCATACATAGATACATAAGGTAAACAACATATATCATCAAGGCAACTGAAGCAGTCCAACTACAATAACAACATATGCACGAAAATGTGTTGGCTCTTATTATTAAAGACGTGTAAGTCACAATCATACAATACACCATGTAAACCTGCTAGCCCCATCAGTGGAACGTTATAGCCACCTCCGCCTGCTCCTCCAAAGAGATGTACTAGCTTCATGTAGTGGAGAAGCCAAGGCACATTAAAATATTGTCTAAGCCTTCTCCAAGATAGTCTTAGTAGAAGCTTGGCTGACCAAAAGACTATACAATGAGTTATGAGGGACTATTTATAGCAAAGGTGGGGTGACCCTTAACATTCCCCTTTGTGACAATTCAACTACCCTCATGACTCTTCACCTACTCTATGACTGTTACATCTAACTGTTGACGTTTGACTTACACTTGACATGACTCAACATTACAACACACATGTACTCATGTGAGACACCATGGCTTAAGCAAGCCTTGCAAGACATCACTGACACTCGGTCCGCAGTGGTGAGACCAACTCTTTGACATGCTTGTGATGGTGAAGTTGGTGAGTTGACTCCAATCTTGGTTGTCTGTGATGGTGTGCATGCACCTCATGGTGAAATCTTGCTGAAGTGAACTCTTGCCTCCGTTGCAACCATTGCATTGGTTCGACCCCTTCATCCAACTTGTCTACTAACATGTGCATGGTCTTCATGGGTACAGTTGAACCAGAAACACACTAATGCATAGTGTTCGTGATGATCTTCAAGTGTGTGTTGGTGGTCATGCACATCAACTTGTCGAAGTGCATGCTCAACCCTAGTTGGACTTGCTTCTTATCTTTGCCTTGGTGAGTGTGTTGAATGGGTTGGATTACATGCATGCGCTCAATGACATGCATGTTGCTAGATCCTTTACATGTGATCAACAACATTGTTCACCATGTTTGCTCTATGTCAGCTACTAGGATGGATCATTAAATCATACTGGTGCAGTTTCATCCACGAGTGCATGTTATTCCCACTGTTGTTCTTATTCCTGTTGCAACTCACTAGACTGTCTATGTAGCTTCATGTTCTTCCTGAGTTGCTGCTTTAGCACATGCAACTCCTTCTTTGTTCCATCTTCTGCCTTCACGTGATCTTCATGACGTGCCGTCACTTCATAGCCTAAGTCTCCAAAGTTGCTTTCGTTATCAGTGGATCTGCTTTATCTTGCATTTTTTGTTCTCCTATATGTTGTCAAAAACCTTCCTCTTGCATTCACTGCATTTGGTATGCTGCCTTCAACTGTTGTTCATGATGTTGCTCCATGTGATATTGTTGCTTGATGTCCCTATCCACGAACAACTTGATGTCTTCATGAGTAGGTAAGCCCATAGACACTTGATCGACTGCATCCCTAAGCATGCTCTGAATGGTATCTTCATCTCTGCTCTTTTGGAAACCATTATACCTATACTGCTGAGAGGAAGATGGACACTGTGATACCTAGAGACATGGCAACACTCATAGCAAGCAATATGTTAGTCAAAAACCAAAATGAACATGAGAACTAACTTGAACCATACCTGGGTGAATGATCATGAAGGTTGTGCAATTTCAGTTGGGAGGTCGGGAGACTGACTACTAAGACTACACAAGGCACATTCTGGGCTGCTAGAAGATTGAATAACTATTGGAACTGAAAAATGCACAATCCAGTTGGGCAGTTGGCTGCTGGGATTGCACAATGCATGATTCCAGTTGGGAAAGACTGCTGGTCCAGGGAAAACTTTGTGCAAACTTTTGGGCCAAGTAGCCACTGACCTCCAGAAATGCGCAATTCAATCCGGGAGGCCAGTGCTGGGCCAAAATGAAAAAATTTGGAGATGAAGGTGAGCCTTCCTTTTGCATATGTGCAACGCAGCCTTGGTGAAGGCAGAGACCAGACCAAGGTTGGCCCGACTCGTCGACAGACAACTGAAAGCAAGTAAGTCGATGAAATGCATGGCGACACTAAGTGATAGCAAAAGTGATAAACAATGCATGCAAAACATGAAAGGAGGATTAAGCAAACAAATCAACATGCATGTGGGTGAGGACATTTTCTGGTTGGGTGAACGTCCATGCAAAATAGTTTCATGCATGCGACAACGGTGCGATAGCAATGAAAATTGAAATAGAGCTAGGACAAGCTAGTATACATGTAAATGACAACAAGCATTCAAATAAATCAAGAAAACAATACTCATACAGGGGAAAACCCAAAAAGTGACAAAAATGTAGCACAAGGCATGGGAAGTGAAGTTACCCCAAAACAACTGAGCTGTGTTATGCTCCTATACCAATAGGTGTCATATATCATGATTGACTTGAGCTATGTAATATGTTCATACCTCTACTTGTTGCAAAGGTTCTCCATATTTTCCAAAAAATAAAAAATTTTAAAAAATGTAAAGAGGGTATACCCTAAAAGAAGAATAAAAGGGTAAAAAGAATAAAGAGGGCAAAAAAAATGAAAGAAAATGAACCCCAACAAAAAGAAAAGACCAGGAAAGTGTGCAAGTCTAAATGCCACTACTATTTACTTTTATGTATAATAAATATTGTGTGAAACTTGTCACTTATGCCACAATTTATGAATAGCCAAATAGTTTAAGCTTGGCTAGTTCATATTTCAATTTCATGTTGTAGAAATAGAAAATAAAGATCTGACCAGATTGTTTAATCTTGGCAGATAAGTAGATAGGTAGAGTGAATAAAAGGACCTCAACAGTTTAATCTAAGCCCTTAGATGTAATAAGGCTAGACTTAGATAGATATATACATGTAAAAGAAAAGAAAGTGTGATAAGGGATTGCCAGTTTAAGTGCACCCTAATAAAGAAGTAAAAATGCTAGGATAAAGTAGGTAGGGTAAGTAGATGATGGTTGTAGAATAAATGTGTGGTGAATGATTAAGTTTAATGCTTAAATCTTTTGCTTTCATCACTTGGACAAAGCACAACTCACATTGGAGACAACACATCAAGGAGACAAAGTCAAACTAATTAAACTCCTCACTCATTTTCCCCTAAATTTTCACTAATTCCCCTTAAGTACTAAAGGCACCTATAACAAGTTAGTGGGGCTCAGAGCATTTCTCTGACTTTTGGAGGGACCGGACCCTCGGCCCAATAATTTGAAATACCTAAAGCACTTAAATCCCCTTCATCTGTATTCACCCCTTCAAAGTCACTCATACCCTTTATAAAGCTTTTCCTAAGTAAAATCCTATTTTACTTAAGAAAATTAAAAACATTCTATTTACATGAAACCCTCATATATCACTAGCCTAAGGTGTAAGTGTTTTATGCATTTTCGGAAAACATTAAACTTAGCGCTTTCCCATTCATTTTGGTCATATTAACCACTAATGTTTTATTATATAATTCCCCTATAAAACAAAATTACCAACGCCCGTATTATATTATTATACAAAACCCAAAATATTACATATCCCACCTCGATGTTTAAATATAACCGTAAATCAAACAATAAATGAGAATTAATTAGTTGATCCATAACTTATTAAGAACCCTGACCCCTTGCCATATTAACAAAGGATTAATTAACCCCCATGGTTAATTAATAGCCTCACTAGCCAATCCCGCCACTTCCGATATGATTATATAATATTTAATTATATCGGGCCCACCTACACAAACCTCTGCCACTTCATAACCCCGACAATCATTCGATCGAGTCCCTGAGATCTAACGGCTATTATACATATTGCATGACCCTTTGTGACCGCACGTTAGCGTGCGATCACAAAGCGGTTTCATGCACAGTACCTCTGCCACGTGTCAATCATTCTATGGAATCTCTAGCTCAAGGCTAGATACCACCCCTCCCCATAAGCGGTGCGATATAAATCGCTTACCACCTTCTAGCTAACGACAAAAGATCATGTCATTTCCTGTTGTTGTTAACCCGCCAATATCAACAATTTACCTATTTAAACACGAAAACCCCAGTTTTGCTCATTTTCACCTGATTGTGCAGTAAAACCCTATGTAACCCAGCTGTGCCACCTGAAGCCTCTATTAACTGATTCAAGCATGGTTTACCTCTCGAAAAGCATTATGGACTCACTCCACAAACCTCTCAAGCTCAAATGAAACCTTTTCGACATCCTCTACAAGCCAATGCTTTCTTAACAATTTGTTTTGTTTTACAGGTGATAAAAAGACCACAACCTTGGATAAATAGTCTTAATACTAATCATAAGACCTATTTACTCCAATATTGTTATTAGGTCTATTCAAACAGAGATGGAAGATAAAACATACAGTAAAAAGACAAGCATAGGAAACATGAAATTAGACGATTTACTGTTGAAACAGACAGTAAAAACCTAAACTACACATTGAAGGTAAAAGGAAATAGTAAAGAATAGTCAAAGTGTATCAGGCTTAAAGAGTATCATATTGAAGAACAAGTTAAGTAAATCAGCTAGGATGAAGATAAACAACAAAGAAGACAGTTACAAAGTATAGCATCCAAATTCATGTCAAAGTGAAGATAGATGAAAAACAAAGCGGTAAAAGTAAAAAGTAAAAGTAAACATGAAGACATTAAGGATTAAACAAAGATGAAAACACTTTCACCATCAAAAATGAAGTTAACAAATTAAAAGTGAAAAACAGTTGAAAGAAGTTCAAGGTTAAAAGATGAAATCAGAGCAGAGATGGTACATTCTTTAGAAATTTCCTATTTAAGTCATAGTTTTGCAGAAACTATTGTGGCCAATCCAAGAAGTATTTTGCAAAACTAGAGGAGATTTTTGTTCCTAATAGGCCATTCTACAAAAACCTATCTCACTTTTTACATAGATATTGCCAAGAGGGAGATAAGTGCATGCCTTTACAACCTATCTTTCAGTTTGTGCAAAGTCCTATTTTTGACATCTTTTTGCAGAGAATATTGTGAACAACTGGAGATGAATTTTTGGAAATTGAGAGAGGTTTATCTCCAAAACATTCTTATCTAAAAAAAAAATCTTTCACTTTTTACATATATATCATGGAGTGAGATATAAAAGTGTATTATTGGAACCTAAGTTTTCATAATTTATGGGGCAGAATGCACAAAGGAAGGATGCAGTTAGTGACTGGGATGCCTCGTCATCAACTAAGAGTTGCTATCAAATTCGACCTTCTCTTCTTTGTCACCATTAATCCATAGAAATAGTGCCAAATAGAATCATTAGTTTTGAATGTTCTTTATTTAAGTTCTATTAATGTAAACGGTTGGAGATATTTGTGAAACTAATCTTGATATTTTTTCAAGATATCTCAATTTACAATTAGTATATATACTTCTTCATTTGAAGTATTTTGGGTGGATTCTTTGTCATTGCTGTAAAACTGATTATTTTGGAGTAAAAAGTGTTGTTGGAGAAATTTTTCATGGCTGGCTGGATGAAGGATTGATGTAAAAGACTTTTCACAGGATTCATGTGTTGGACATCAAACAAATACGTATCTTATATCTCATGAGTTAATGTTTTCTGGTTTATTATATTCATTATGTTCCATATCTGAATATTAAAATGAAAAAGAATAATTCAGAAAGTGCTTAAGTGCAATTTTTCTTCAATCGTTTTTGTTATCAATGTTTTCTTCTAAACTAGCATAAACAGTGAATTCTTAATTGCTCCTGCTTCCTAGTTTATTCATTTTAATCATTTAGTAAAGAATTCTTAGTTGCTCTTTATTGATGATTAGTCAAGTTCTCTTCTCTTAAAATATGTTGAATGATTCTTAATTTCCCTTCATCCCTTTTAAGTCCATCCCATCTTTCCAAGTCTCTATTCACTCCCTGTTTAGCTATCTTGCCCTGTGAAGCCATCCCTTGTTGAGAAACCAAATCCAGTTGCGCCATTTTATTTGACTCCATTAGCCCAATGGACTAAAATATTCAATTCTACCCCTTTGCTACTGAATTTCACTTCCAAACCCAATAAAAAATCTTGAGCTTTCATAACTAGCCTAATATCTTCCAAAACAAAGCTAAATCTAAAAGAGAGAGCCCTCTCTAGGTACAGATTGGCTAGATTCTGTACCCAAAAGTTGGTTTGTGGTTACCTCGGACCCCTTTCCCCTTCTTACAACTTCTGGAAAAATCTGAGTGATAACATAGTGGTGACTCCACTGGGGAACGAATAGTTTGTTTTTTACTATTGTTTACTTTATAAACTACAGACGGAGCCTAAAGTTAGCCAGGTAGCCTTTGAACTGCTCTTGCTGATCCAGACTTAAACAGGAACGCAACAAATTACAGAGATAACCATATACACAAAGATGCAGCGGAAATAATACTTCATTTCATTAATGGAAAATACTGAAATATGCTTACAACCAGAAATGGAAATAAACCAGCTAGGGCGATAGCAACTTATCTCTGAGAAGATATGTGTGGCTACATGCCTCTGAACTGTGTTACAATGAGGCTCGAAGGCCTATTTATTGTTGAGAAACAATGGAAAAACCCTTCGCATTCCAAAACCTAACCCTAGAAGATGAAACGCCAAATTGTGGGCCCCGTTTTTGGGTAAGTTGGTACATCAACTTCCCGGGGTCGCAAATTGGTCGTCTTATCTCCGTTTGACGCCCATGATAGCCCGTTGGAAAGATCTCTCCGAGAACTACGATGGAAAAGATGATTTTTAAATAGAAATATCACTGGCAGTAGATTTCCAAAAAAACGTCGTTTAGGGCCTCAAAACGGCTCCGGAAGTTTAGGACCCGAAAAACTGCTAAAAATAGTAAACTGTGCTATAATTAAGGAAACTGAAAGAACTGAAAGTAGCACTAGAGGGGATCCACGTGGAATTAGCGGGTGGCCACCAATATCCACCTGGATCATCTTTACAGAAGGATAACCGAAGAGCATGTTGTCATTAACAAACTACTGGTGAGTTATAGCAGGTGAGTTGTGAATTAAAAGGCCTTTGAGCTGATGAGAGAGATGGGAGTGCTTGATGTGACAACCCAGGCCTTCAGCGATCAGGATGAAGAGGAAGGGGGAGAGGGGATCGCCCTGCCTGATTCCCCGAGAGGGCCTGAAGGGCTGAGATGGGTAGCCATTCACAAGAATAGAGAAAAAGGAAGAAGTTAAAAGACTCATAATCCATCGGATCCACATGTGAGAAAAGCCGAAAGCATTAAGAATTTTTTGTATATAGGACCAGCTGAGCTTGTCAAAAGCCTTAGAGAGATCCAACTTTAGAATCATACCTACCTGCCTAGTTTGCTTGAGAGAGTGAATAATCTCGTGCGTGAGGATTATGTCATCCAAGATCTGTCTTCCTTCAACATACCCCGACTATTAAGGAGAGATGAGCAGAGGTAGAAGGGGTTTTAACCTTTAGAATCATACCTACCTGCCTAGTTTGCTTGAGAGAGTGAATAATCTCGTGCGTGAGGATTATGTCATCCAAGATCTGTCTTCCTTCAACATACCCCGACTATTAAGGAGAGATGAGTAGAGGTAGAAGGGGTTTTAACCTGTTGGCTATTACCTTGGAGATCACCTTGTAAATGACATTACATAGAGCAATCGGTCGAAACTTATCAGGCACAGTGGACTCCTCCTCTTTTGGGATAAGAGCTATGAAGGTAGAATTGAGAGACGGTAGCAGCCAATGAAGAGCTCTTGATTCCTCCACCACCTCCTAGACTTCAAGTTTGATCATGTCCCAGAAAGAATGAAAAAAGGTTGTAGTGAAGCCATCTGGTCCTGGAGCTTTGCCTTCTTTGAGTTGAGACATGGCAGTATCCACCTCCTGAGGTAGAATAGGTCGAAGAAGAAGTTCGTTGTGTTCCTCAGTTATAATTTTTGGCACATTTTGGATGATTTTGTCTATAGCTGGTCGTCTATCCGTATTTGGATCTTGGTGAACCTCCTTGAAGTGAGTTAGAAATTCTTTCTCAATTTCCTCATGCTGTTCTATTCGTGCCCCACCTTTCTTCTGGAGGAAAGGAATATTGTTGTGCATTGTTCGTTGTACCGTTGTTCAATGAAAGAAATTAGTATTCCGCTCTCCCTCTTTTAGCCATCTGATTCTGGATTTCTGCTTCCATAATATCTCCTCCTGCTTCCTTCTTTCTTCCAGTTGTTTGTGGATGTTTTTCTCTTCCTCTAGAGTCGCTTCCATGTGACCTTCTGCGATTATTTGTTGATGAAGATTTGTTAAGTTTCTCATTAGGTTCTGTTTCTCTTTGAAGATATTTCCAAAGGTCTCCACATTCCAAAGCTTTAAATGGTACTTGAGATTTTTTAATTTCTGTTGGAATTGAAACATTTTGGATCCCTCTGGTGGTATAAAGGCTTTCCATGTGGATTTGATGAAGTCCTTGAAATCCGGATGGGTGAACCAGAATTCTTCAAAGTGAAAAGGTCGCCCTGTGACATTGCCCGGTCATTGCCACTGCAGGGAGATTGGCCAATGATCTGAGCCTGAGTGGGGAAGGATTGCCGCTGTTATATCCCCTCCTATCTGGATCGAGTTGTCTGATATGAGGAATCTATCAAGTTTAGAGGTAATTTGGTGTTTTCCCGCTCTTCTGTTACTCCATGTATATTTTCCATTGCAAAATTGCAGGTCAATAAGAGAGGCATTGTGGATGAACTATTTGAAGTAATTAGTTTCCTGTTCCAACCTGTTTCTTCCGCCCAGCTTTTCCTCCAGCTTGGTGATCATGTTGAAGTCTCCTCCAATGATCCATAGAGGATGCGTTCTGTGGTTATTCAAGGTTTCTATTGTATTGAGTAGATCTGCCTTTTTCCTTGCATCCTATAGGAAATAGACATTGGAAAGGAGCCCATGTATATTGGTACTTAGAAGATGAAAAGTGGCTTGAATGAAGTGGTGAGAGGCATGAAATTCTGAGAGGGATAGCACTTTCGAGTCCCAAGCAATGGCTAGCCCTCCCGAGGCTCCTGAAGCGTCCACCATACTGTTTGACAGCCTGTCCAAGCTTTAGAAAGGATGCTTTCTAAAGTGCTATTGTTACATTTAGTTTCTTGCAGGAAACAAATTTGTGGCTTTTCCATCTTTATCATGTTTTTCAGGATTCTGAGTTTTCCTGGGCCATTTAGCCCTCTTAAATTCCATGAGATGAGCTTCATTATTCAACATTTGTGGAAGGTTTGTAGTATTTCGTCAGTTTGGCATACCTGCCCGAATCTACCAGGATTTTCCCAACTTCTATAGTTCGTTGGAGCTCCGTTTTGCGTCCTCTTTTTTTGAAATCTTTTGTCCTAAGCCCACCATCCCAATGGCTCCCTGGCTGAATGCCAAGTTGTCTTTGCTGGTATGCTTTTGAAATGACCACTTCCAGTTTGCTTAGCTGAAGTTCTGAGATTTTGTCATAGTCCCTTTTTTTGCAGGCTATTTCTAGTTGTAGGATGTCTAGTCCTTCCATATCTATGCTCTCTGGTTCCTCATCCATTTGTTGCACCTAACTGCCTCCAGCTATGAAAGGGTCTATGCTCTGGGATTGATCTGTTGTTCCATCAACTTCCATATCATTTGTTTTTTCTTTTGGCTCTTTTTGGCTAATGATGGGTTCAGCTTCAACATCTATGAAAGGTTGGGACTCAGGGGGATGGTCCGAAGGAGGGGGGTGGAGAGAAGCATCGATGAGCGATGGTGTGGTCTTATGGCTTGGACCTAGTTCCTCAAAGGCTTGGGATAAGATTTCAAAGCTATTACTGGTAGAGGGGGTGCCAGCAGAGTTTGGCATGGGTTTTTTCCCGGTTGAGGGCTTTTTATGCGATCGTTTACGACTGGGAGCTTTGGTGAAGCCGTCTTGGGTTCGAGGGATGGGGGGATCTATATTTCTATTCATGGCATTTAGCAGGCAGTCTCTAAACAAATGTCCATGAGCATGACATTTTCGGCATCGGAAAGGTACATGTTCATAGTCTAAGGGCTGAATCCATTCATGATCATAGTGAGTGAGACTTACCGAGTTCGACAGGGCTTGGTCCAGGCACATGAAGACGCAAATGCAGGCATAGGAGGTGTATCTTTGAAGCTTTGTTTCTTCTGCGGCCTTTATGTATTCACCTAGACCATTTCCTATGTGTTTGAGCAGACTTTCCTCCCAATATTCCTCTGGGAGTGAGTACATTCTTATCGAAACCGGAGCCCAAGTCAGGTCTTCTTTGTCTGGGTTGAATCTGGCTACCCAGTCTCTCAGGTATAATCCAACTGAATTAAATAAATAAGGTCCTTCATCCATGATTCTGTACTTGTCCTCTAGGCATAGGAAGATGGCTGTGAAAAACCCTTTCGGTTTCCATTTCGCTACTATCCAACTCCGTAGGGCTTTCTCTGTTGGCCAGAACCCTATGAACTTTCCTATAAGGGCGTGATCCCTCATATATTGGATACTCTCATTGATCTTCTGTCATAGTAGCTCTATTCTTGGCCTTTCAGTGGCGATGGGTTTGCAGGTTTTCGAAGTGATCTTTGGTCTATCCTCTGCGTTGTCACTTCTGCCATGGTTATCTTTTGTCTTGTCTGACTGCAGATTTGTCCCTGTGTTCTTTTTTTGCTGCACGTACTCTTCCCTGAGCGTCTCCTCATCAACAGATCCAAAGACGATGGGCGCCTCCATTTCTGGCGGCATGTAAGTTGCTTTAGGGGAGAGCGGTGGCGCTCCCCCCTATGGGGCTTCCATGTGCTCTGCTCCCGTTCCTCTTACTACCCTGTCGCATGCAGCAGGAGGTCAGGTCATGGGTGGGTGAGTTGTTTAGGTTGTTCTGTGTCGTTTCAGAGAGATGCCAGAAACCCTAGAAGCAGTGTGCCCGCTCTCTTGGGAACCTGATTCACTTCCGCATATAAGTTCCTTCTCTTTGTATCTTGAGGTGGAGGCTGATTTACATGGATTATTACCTTTGCATGTAGTTTAAATTTGAAAGTATAATTTGAATTTTAAAATATTATAAAATTAATAATAAAAATTAATTAAAGGAAAAACAAGACAAAAAACCTATTTATAGGGGAGGGCGATGTCGAGTATTTCCGTCCACCCACTGACTACCTTGGTAGTACCCACATAGCCCACACTCAAATTGTGTGAAGTCTGCCAAGATGATCGCCCTCCACCCACTAACTAGCTTGGTAGTACCCATATTGCCCACACTCAAATTGTGTGAAGTCTGCCAAGATGATCGACGATGTTGCCCTCCCCAACATAACATGCCCATTTTTACTCTTTTTATCAATTCTTTTTTTAATTTATTTTATAGGATTTGCTTTTTATTTTTTTAATTTAAGTTTGTGTTGCTAAAGCATCTTGCTAATGGGAGGTCATGGGCTCAATACTCCTCAGCACCCTTAGGGTTAGGCTTTGCTAATAAGTCGACAGGATGTGATCGCTTCAGGTGGATCTATCCAAATATTTCCTCGATGTTACATCTGATATATAATATATATATATATATATATATATATAGATATATATAAGAGAGAGGAGAGAGAGAGAGAGAGAGAGAGATTAATTTTTTTCTTTAATCTGTTCCTTTTCCAAAACTGTTTTTTAATATTCTTGTTTTTTATTTTTTAATATAATGTTATTTTCTTTTTGGAATATATATATTATATATATATTATATATATATATATAATATGTTTGATATTTAGTTTGATATAACATTTTTATTGTTTTTCAATTTTTGAAGGTAAATTTTTTAAATTTACTACATTTTTGTTCTTTGTAATTGCTTTAAATTTTTGGTTTTTAATCATTTTTATTGATTTCTTTTTGTTTGGAAAATATGGTTTTTTGATGATTTTTTTTAATTTAAAATTTTTATGTTTTTAATTAAAAATTTTGCAAAATTTGTGTTACATCATTATTTTAAAAGTGCTTTTCATGATTTTGTGTACACTAATGATAACTTTATAAACCATAGTTTAAAAAATTACAATTTTAATTGTCATATATTTTTTTATTTTACCTTTTTTGTGTTTGTATATATGCATGTGTGTGTGTGTGTGTGTGTGTGTGTGTGTGTGTGTGATATTATTTTTTATATAACTTTTTTCTTTTTCTTTTTCTTTTTTTGAAGGTAATTTTTTAAAATTCACTACATTTTTGTTCTTTGTGATTGCTTTAAATATTTTATTTTTAATCATGTTTATTGTCTTTTTTTGTTTGTTTGGAAAATATGGGTTTTAATGATTTTTATTTTTATTTAAAATTTTCATGTTTTTAGTTAAATAATTTGCAAAGTTTGTGTTACATCATTATTTTAAGGGTTTCATGATTTTGTTTACACTAATGATGCTTTTATAAACCGTAGTTAAAAAAATATTACAATTTCAGTACCCCATTCAAAATGCTCTGATACCATTTGTTTGAAGCAAAGAACAATATTGAGAGAGGGGTGAATGAGTGTTATGCCCTATGATTAATTTTTACAGACTTTTGTCTTTCTTTTCATAAATTCTAAACCATTCATTTTTTAGCAGCATAATATATGAGCAGATCTAAATATAAACAAGGAAATCACTTGAGCAATTATAACATAAGAAAATAACCATGAGCAACAACACAGCAAAGCACATCATCACATGTAGAGACACCATGTGTTAGGTGGAAACCCAAAGGGAGGAGAAAACCATTGTTAGATGTTTTTCTTTGCTCTTCCTCAATTAGTATAAAATTTTCTTCTTTTACATATGCACTAGCCACCACCAGTGTGCAAGCCACAACTTGTGAATCATGTGAGCTACTACTCGCTCCAAGAAACTACTTGTATAAACTTTACAGGCCACCACTCCCTCGAATTTGTAGGCCACTATCTATTGGAAGCAACCACTCCTAATAAGTTTTCATGGCCACAACTAGACTGTCCATCCACCACTAAATGGAAGCCACCACTCCCAAGTTCTTAGGCTTCTACTTGAAAGATATTGCTACACAATGTCACAACAAGCCACTACTTGCCCCATTGAAGGCCCCAACCTTTAAGCACATCTCATGGACCTCATTTCATTTATTTTCAAACTATAGCCCACACATACAATAATCTCATCAACATATAAATCAAGCACCTACAATACAGCCCTGCAATATAGATATCCATAATAGAATCAACTCACACGATAAATTTTCTCATCAAATCATACACAGACATCAATAACATACTCTATCAGCCATACAATACATATATAATAATGCTACAACAATAAACTCTCCAATAGAATCCTTGCAACATAAACATATATGCAATCTGAACTCTGATCCAAAGTCTCTACTGCAGCAGTTGCAACAATATCTCTCCTCTCCATATCAACAACAACATAATAATGTCATCTACACATAAGCTATATTCTTCCATGAGTTATGCACACGACATAAGCTCTATCTCTACAATTGATTGATGCACACTCTCCTATGGTAGTATCAACCATCTGCTACATCAATATTGCTCCTCTCACCATTGTCTTTCAGTGCTCTATAATGCCTCTCTCTCATGTTAGAAAATTATATACCACAGAGCAATGGAACAGATAAAATATTGTAGAAATATAAACACAGAAAATGCATAAAACAAGAGAGATAGATATATGTGGTTCACCTAGTTTGGGCTATGTCCACAAAGAAACAACTAGTCCTTCCTTTTATATTATCTAGCAAACTGAAGAGATGCAACCTATAGCAGATCCGCTGTAATTCCCTCTTCTCTCTCAATCTCCTCTCTCTCCCTCACTCAGAATACAGATCTACATAGACACAATACAATTCCCTCATATATAGCGAGGGGTTGCCTTCTAGGGCAAAAAACCCTAAATTAAACATAACTTCTACTATCAGATCTCCACCTAATTAACAACCCATATTGACTACAAAATTACAACATTTTACAAGGCAATTTTACATCTATTTTTAGCTTCGGGGGCGCTACCCCCAATCCACCCTCTAGGTAGGGGGCTCCCAAAGGTCGCAGTTGCCCCCCCTGGACACCCCCTGTAGCGAATATTTTATTGGTAGCATTGCCGCCCCATTACGAACTAGGGTCCAATGCAGCAATACCTTTGAATACAAAAGATAATCAAACTCCACACCCAACATCTCACAACAGAACCGACCTCTTCAACATGAAGCGACCTCCTATAAATAAAATATCTAAAGTGATCAAACAATAATGACACACTGATATGGAGAGACAAACAATCATGTGCATACTCTGGTATTTTCTCCTTGACTTGATGCTCCATCGGCCTCATTCAATGAGAGGCTTATCCTTGACTTAATCACCTTCTAGAATGAAGACCAACTCAAGTAGACTCTAAATACCAAGTACCATGTGAAAAAACCATAGAAAATGCTCCTGGAATTGATTGGAATGTGCACACAATTCAGGAAATCCACTTATAAGCAGTAACACACCTTCAACATTTAAGAATTGAATTATACTGCAGGCAACAAACTCACTAGGGAGCATTATAACATGGTTTTTCCACTACTAAGTTGTGCTAGTTTGATATTTTGTCTAAACCTTTTTTAAACTGCTCCAACACTTCCAGAACATGTCCATCTTCTTCTGCAAGCATCTCCAGAACCTATCTACAAACATTCATAACAACTTAGTAACATGTTACAATCAATCTGATCATCATGAAAAATCCTCCAAGTTGTTTGAAATCAATTTCAACACAATTGACTCCATGGTTAACTCCCTAGGTAGACATCCTATGTTGACATAAATGCCAAAAATTAATGATGCAAACCCAGCCTCATATTCAAGCACATGTTTTCTTAGATCCCACTAGGCCCAATCTTTTGCCTAAAACAATGCTTCTTCTGGACCTCAAGAAATAAATCCCTTTATAAAATTTAATCACAGTGGGAGGCGTTTAAAAGAGATAGTCCCTTTGTGCGAGTGGACTAATTATATTTACAGGTGGGAGGAGCCAAAAGCATGTTGTGCCCTTTCTTCTTTAGCCTAGGACCTTCACAGACCTAATTCACTTCTAGACTTGCCTTCATGGAAACATCCTAAATACCACAATGCTCCAACATTAATCCCTTTGTTGCCTCCCTTTCCCTATGCATACCTTGGATTACCTTTGCAAGCTTCGGATTTCATAGCCCTCGAAGCCAACACACTTCACAACAACTCTCAGAACTGAGCATTATGCCTTACCACTATACATTATGAGTGTATGAGTGCCGACGTTTTAAGCCTAACACATAGCCTTGGTTGCTTTAGATTATATGGTTTGGTTAGGCATTAGTTGAGTGGGATCACTCACTCTGAGCCAGCTTGACGTTGCAACTATTCATCCCATATCAAACCGCTAGGTATTCAAACATTCAAGCACATCCCTAGTTCCACCTATCAATGTTCTGGCCCAAATAAACGTTCTCTTGCTAAGAGTCATTGGGGTATGCCTCTTGAGTGGGGCTTTCCTCACCATGTAAGCCCTCTCATCTTAGCCTGACGTTTATTAATGATCAACTTAACAATGTCTTTGAGTAAAGACCTTCAGGCGGGGTGATGAGCCCCATAAATTGGTAATTATATGGGCTCATTTTGCCTCCTAACATAGTTAAATCAACCATTCTCTTAGCTTATTGCATGTTTTTTTATTATATTTATGCTTATGGAGTGAGTTGGGTTAGTTATGATGCCATGAGGTCTAATATGTGTTCAATGAAAATTTTTGTTGAATTTTGAAGACAAAGTCAAAGATTCAATGGACAATTGTAGCAATAATTTGAAGTGGACAAAGGAGAGGATTTATAGGGGGGAATCCCCCTCATTTATTACTCCCCACTTCGAATTCTCCTTCATGCAGCTCGGAGCACAAACAACCAAATCAATGCACTAGGAGGCAACCAAGCAAGTGGAGGATAACTTATGTTTATCTCGAGTTTTGGGAGCCGAGCGTCCCTGATTTTAAGGAATCTGTTGGGAGCTTCAGTTGTATAAGTAGAGAGGCCTAGGGCCTCACTAGGGTAGAGTTTTTGTTGTAGTTTTGCAATCAACTTCGAGCTTACTTTTGGTGACAGTTTCATGTAATCCTATTACTATTTTGGTGATAAAGATTAGATTCTTCTTGAGCTAGCACTGAGTTACCTTAGATGGTTGAAGCTCTTGGGTTAGGACCCAATCTAAGCATCTGAGCTCCTCTTGTTTGTATTTATATGCATTGTTTCAGTTTATGGATTAGTTTTTGTTAGATGAATTTATTTCTTGGTTAAGAATAGGTCCCTTTTGGTGATTTAGAAGGTTGTTTCCATTTATGTTTTCTATAGTAGGATAAACAGTGATAGAAAGAAGATACAAAAAGCTAGCAATAGTGCCTTGGCCTCCTTTCCTCCCTTTGGGACCATGAACTAAGGCCAAGACCCTCTTGCTGCCACAAAAACATAGATTTTCCTTCTCCATAGGATTTCTAGTGTTACAATTTGTTAGAAGGTTAATGCTTTGCTTTAGATCTCTTTCACCATGCTCATTTATGTCTTTGCAATAAGTCTTCTTTGATGCTTTCTCTCATTATAGCATTTTTCAGCATTTCTTTCCATAGCTCATACTTCATATTAGCTTGATGCAAAATTCTGTTTTTTGTTGTACTTAATTTCCTTGCTTGCTTGGTTTCATTGTTTGACTATAAAGCTTTTGCAACATATTTCTCCTCACAGCAGGTCAGCCTATCAGCCATCACATTCTCAACCTGATCTATGCCCTACAAGTCGCCCAAAGTTCACCTCAAATCTACCTTAGTTTTCTGTGTTTTTCCATAATACTTCTTCCTCTCTCCCGACCATCGTTCCCTCTCCTAGTGATCCTTAGTGAACCCTAGGCACCCTAACACATCATCTTGGCCTTCATCTACCCTTTCCACCCACTCTCATACCTTTAAAACCTTCAAAACTGCTCTCGGCATCCTCTTCCAAACCTCTTGTAGATCCTCTGTGTCCTCTTGTAGATTTTCTTGTAGGCTTCCTTTTGAAGGCCGATTGTAGGAAAAGCCTCCAGAAGGCCACCAAAGACCTCCTAGGACCCATCCACACCATCCTACATCCTCTCAAGTCCCAAAGTCACCCTCCATCTTTTATAGACATTTTTGGGCACTTCAACCCCAATCACAAAATGTCCATAAACTGAGGGCTCTTAAGTCCCTAAAAGGGTTTTTTCACTGCCTAATAGTACAAGGTCAACTGATTACATCATCTCCCAGAAGTTCTCCACTAAAAACTGCTCATAAATGGTCAAATCTGGACCATACTGAAAGCTCCATGCAGAGGGTGTGATGCATATCACCTTCCCAATGTATTGGGTACGACGCATGCTGTTTTGCTCCTTTGTAGGGTGCGATGGTCGGGAATGGAAAAATGACAGGGACCAAAATGCGAGGTGGAAGATCATGGAATCTTCCAAAAGCTTCCCTCTAACACTTGCCACTCCATTTTCGACTAGGGATGAGTAAGAGATCTTCATTCTCCAAGTGGAAGCAGGAACTATCAGAGAGAAGACACTAATCAAGATCCCAAAAGATGACTCACCTCTCTGTAATCATCTATATATGGATCCCTCATCACAGAGATCCAGTGGCTGGAATTTTGTAATCTTATAGAGAAGTGTTGTTGGTATTCTGGTGTACATTCACAGTGTTGGTGATTTTTCTTTGCTTGAGGTGAAGAAGGGCTTCTTAGCTGGAGGATGATGTTGGGTCAGAGCTGCTCATGGTTGTAATCCTCTTGCTACTTTTATCTAAATAAAGTTATTCTTGTTTCCTTCCATATCCTGGTGTACTTGTTTATATATGCTTGTATATGGTTAATGTACATCTGATCCTGCATTATTTGTGAATTTAAGATCCTGTTCTTGCATAGTAGTATGTTGCTGTGATTCTACAGGTCCTTTTGAAGCTGAGCAGACAAAGAGCGAGCAGAAAAACTCTGTCAAGAAGGAGAGGGAATCGAGCGCAAGACTCAGGTTGCCCCTCTTGGTTCTCCTCTCATCTTCTTTCATAAAAGGAATCAATAGTAGACTTTGATTGTTTGTTTCTAAGATAGCCACACATCTTAGTGGGAATAGCAGCATTCGTGTGGACACTATTCCCGTATAACAAAATGGCGACTCCACAGGGGAGCGAATAGATTACTTGTTAGCCTATCTATCCTTGTTTCTTTTATAAACATACAGACGGAGCCTGAAGTCAAGCCAGCTAGCCTTCGAACTGCATTTTTCATACAAATGCAAAGTAGATCAATGCTGCTTCAACCAATCTCCGGGTTTTTGTTTATAAATTAAAAAATAGATCTGCAAGCAATCTAATTTCCCTAAGTAATGGCTTTAGTAACCTCTAAAATCACCCCTGTGTTTTTACATACATTGATCTGTACTTATTCAGCTTAAACACCTGAACTAAACTGCAAACTGTGAGTGAAGTCCCATTCAGAGTCTCGCACTGTAACCATCGCACCCTGCCTTCAAGGCAGCCTGTATGCATCGCACTTCCTGAATGGAGTAACTGCACTGCATACTGAGTTCACTGTGTAACAGGTGCGATGGTCAGGGAGGACTAATTTTACCCTCTGAATGTGGATTTTTCTCACTATTTTCAGTCTTATTCAAGATTTTTTACTGTCTGTAATCAGTATGCTTCTGTGAATACCCCCTTATCTAGCACTATTCCACCTCCTTAGTGCAAATAACTATAAACGTTTTTTATGTATTGTGCGTCATTTTAGTTCCCTTTTGCAAAAAATAACATAGTAGAACTGTCGTCTCTAGATCTGAAAGTGTCGTAGCTGTCGTTTTTAGTTTTAGAAAGAAAACCCATTGTTTTAGATAGTTGATTATACGGTTATCATTGCATAAGACTTGATTTACTAGTTTTAAAGTGTTGAAAAGCAATTTCTGTTTCAAAATCGCAAAGTGTCTCTCTTGTTTTCACTTCATTTTGAAAAAGAAATTTGTTGAGTACAGTTGCTTTAAAAGTATTTCAGTTTTGCACATAGTTTTCTTGGTGTCATTTACACATTAAGGGAATTGAAAACCAATACATGCATGTGCATTTGCATCTTGAATGCTTGGCTTGATTTAGGACTGTGCATATTAGCGTGTGCTATGTGCTCTGTGAAGAAAAGATGCTTGACTTTCTTCCCCTTAGTAGCTAGGATTTTCATTGCTGAAAGAAGATAAAACGTCTGTTTATCATATTAGACTGCATTTAGGAATTATACATACATCACGTGGTGAACCTAAAAGGCAAACTGCTAAGCAAGATCAACTTAAAATAAATCTCAATGAATCTAACAACACTTTGGAACTTAACACAACATCTAGAGGTCTAGGCTAGAGACG
>APFE030724437.1:138203-148639 GCA_000404065.3 Pinus taeda
AAAGCGTCTAAAATTCATTTAATTCGAAAAACATTTTCCCCTTTTATTTTGAGTTGATCAAGTAATCCACAATCGTGGAAGAAAGTCAATCAAAACCCCGTCATTCGTGGAGACTCACGAGTCAACCATCGTTGACTCTAAAAGCGAAGCCATTCCGGACGAAGCGAACTCGTTTAACCAGATTAAAGTCCCCTAGGTTAGTTGGAGCAAGCACTCCAACATCCTCAGAGACTCCGGTTACTTCGAACATTTCTAGAATCCCTGCCTCTATAGAAGAAATACCGCAACAGCAACAGGACATTACAGCTGGTCCTAGTGCGATGGTTAACACTTCTATTCCTGAACCAGTTCCGTCTACAACCGATTCAGAAGGTGTTACTCCCCAACCGTCTGCTGCTACAGGACTTACATCTTCATTAGCACCAGAAATATTTTACGGACTTGACAGTCTACCTCTTCCTCCTGGATTGATTGCCATAGAAGAGATTGTGGAAGATCCTCCATCTAGCACTCCAACGCAACTTGGAGCTGGGATCGCCCTACATCCTTCTTCATCAGAGAATATTCACCCACCCTCGGAAGTTCCTAAAGAATCGCTGAGGAATCTTTTGGATAGACTTAACATGTCTGAACAACTGTCAACATCAAGGACTGTGTCACTCGACACAGCAACAACGGAAGCCCCTTCTGCTATTCCGACAATGTTTGCTGGCACGCCATCTATCCCAACCAGTTTTCAATCACTGGATGGAGTCCATCCTGGGACTATTTAGACAGTATGGACTGTTCCAGTTTATTTGTCTGGAATTATATCTGGAATCTCTTACATTGAATCTCGACAAATTGATCCATCACAAGGTCAATTTGGGAAAATTGGTCCCCAAAGGCAAATTATTCCTTTGAGTACTAGATTACCGTCATATGGAGGGCCATATACCCTTTCATTGTATTCCCTAGAAGGACAACCATGTGTGAGTTTGCAACAAAATTTGGGTTATGCTGGAATCACAACTAGTGGTTGGGTACCAGTGCTGTCTCAACAACCAAGAGTTGTATGCTCAATACAACAAAGTTCACCTATGACAAACATTCCCACTACGTTGGCTATTTTGATTGTATCGCAAGTACAAGAGTCACCAATTGTATGCCAACCTCAAGTTTTGCAGGTGGCGATACAACAATCTCTTGTACCTCCGACACAACCACAATCGCCCACTAGTGGAATGGCACAAGTTCAAATGGGGAACCCCAACCCCAATCTTGGTCAAACAGTCAGTGTTGGACAACAGTCCATGGCTTCACAACCATGGCTTGTGCAATACCAACAACCGCAATTCCAGGAAGCTTACCAAGGATATGAGTAACAAGTCTTTGCGAGTAATGGGTAGCAGTATCAACCATATCATAATGGTTATGCCCATCAACCTTACCAAAGATACCACATCAAATGCATTATGCTAGTATGCAAAGGTCGACTACTCAAACAATTCTATCCTATCCTGGGTATGCTCAACCAAGCCTAAATCAACAGTTTCCCTTCGTGGAAACTCTAGAGTTACCAGATCTAAGTCGACTAACAAACGATCCAATTGCCTACGCCCCTTGGTGGCTGGCGATCCCGCATAAACTTCCATTGGATATTCCTAAATTCAATGTAAATTCGGGCGAAGACCCATCGAATCATGTGATGAACTTACATCTATGGTGTTCGTCAAACACTCTCAATGATGATTTGATTCGGCTTCGCCTCTTTCAGCGCACGTTAACTGGTCCAGAAGCAAAGTGGTATATCAAACTGCCTAGAGCTTCATTTGATAACTTCAGTACCCTAGCCACAACCGTTTTAACCCATTTTCAATTACCTATCAGGTACGAAATAGGAACTAAGTTGCTTACCAATTTAAAACAAACAACTGCCACTCACATATCCGATCATATTCATGAGTGGCGGCATCGTCGTAGAATGGTAAAAACATATGTTCCTGATCAGCTATTAGCTGAATGGTTTATTAAGTCACTGTTACCCGCTATTACAGAAGATGTGGCAAAGGGGGGAGTCATCACTGAAGAGCAAGTCATTTCTCGTGCACAATATCTAGACTTGATCTACACTCAGTTTGGCACGCTCCACGATAAAATCCCTGACGCTCCCAGACCAGAATTCTCCGTCCCTCCACCTCCTAAATCAAACAAAGACTCTCATGTCAGTGATGGTGTGATAGGCACGACAAGCACTAAAACCACAAAGGCCACATCCAAAAAGGCTCGTACGGTTTCGAGTCAAGATGCAAATGAAAAACTTCTAGCCTCGGAAGTAAATGTTGTGTCAATAGACAAAGGCAAAGAAACCAAGCAACCAGGAGGCAAGAAGAAAAAACAAGAGAAGAAGAAAAACCAGGGAGACTCATCTCCTAGGAAACCTTCTTTAGACCCTTCTGGGAATGTGAAACCCAATACTCCATGTCATATATGTGACGAGGATCACTGAACATGGGACTGTCCATTTAAAGAAGAACTTAGAAAATATTTCAAAAGTTCAAAAACCTCGGCTGTATTGACTGATTCGTTTCCAAACCCAGGAAAAAATATGGTTGCTAACGAAAATGCTTCCCAGTCCCAAGTGCTAATGTTGTCAGTCTCGAAGCAACTGAATGACACTCTTATAACGACAAGGAGTAAAGATTACGGGAATCAACAGATGTTGAACAACAAGGACAATGACCAACCTAGTAGTTCAACAACGACTTCAACAGAAGTCGTGCCACCCATCATTCTTGAATTAATAATAAAATCGCTAAAGGGAGTAGTACACAAATCGACATTTAATCCTTGTGCTCGAGCAGCACAACACTATAATATAGTGGAGGATTTAGCTCAATCACCATCCGCGATGTCGACCCTTGAAGTGCTACAAAATTGCCCCTCCCAAAAGTAGGCTTTATTGTCAGCAATAGGTGAGATTGACCCAACAGAATCCAATCTTGTACCTTTTAATCATAAAGGATACGATCCTCAGTTACCATCTCAACTAGCTTTCCTCATTCAAGTGAAATCCCTCAACAAAACTGTTCATAGAACAATTATTGATGAGGGAGCATCCACATGTATCATGTCGATGAGTTGATGGAAAACTCTGGGGTCTCCCTCTTTTTCGCGATCGTCAACAACATTAAAATCATTTGATGGATGAACGTACACCCTGTATGGGATACTACCTAACTTGCAAGTCGAACTGGGGGGCAAAATAGTAGAAATCGATGTTGTAGTCATCGACAGAAATCTTGACTACAACATCCTACTAGGAAGACCCTGGATATATGCCATGGCAGCTGTTGTGTCAACCTATTTCAGGAAAATTGCATTTCCTTCCCAAGGAGGAATTACAGTCATCGACCAACAAACTTTTCTCCCCAATAGTTTGCAAGTTACGGGAAGCATTCTAGTGATCCACGGAAGCCCTAGCATGCTTCATAATATCAGAGTACGCCTACTAAAAGACCCTATGTTAATGGGAACCTTTACCCTACCGCCTCCTACCAATTTGGTAGAAGTGGCTAATGTAGGAACCTGCAATATGATATCTTCAATTCAAAAGATGTCAGAAAATGATGTTAAGATGGATCATTCGCAGGTTTTGCCTCTAACCCCACTGGAAATATTATAGCAATCAATGTTCTCAGCATGGGAGACAAGCCAGCATCAATGCTCGTCAAGTGTTTGGATAGATAGGTCTAAGGAATATGGCACCCCTTCAGCTCCTTGGTCACAAGTACACCTTACAAATGAAGGAATCATTCAATCGATGATGATCGATGGGGCACCATGGGAAGATCACCACCATCCTTCCCATCTTCCAACTTGTAAAGAAGATAATTCGTGCAACCTACAACATCCTTTAGTATTTGACTTTCTGACGAATACTGTAAACACGATGGATTCCGAAAGAAACCTATCCAATATCGAAGAGACTATTTCCATAAACATCTCGACCAAAACAGATGCTGTAGAGAACATTCATGTTGGCAAATCTTGTTCTTCTTCCGAACTGGAAATATATAGCACTCTCTTTCGCGAGTTTAGAGATGTCTTTGCTTGGTCATATGATGAAATGCTAGGTATTGACTCGAGCATAGTTGAACATGAGATTAAGATGTATCCAGATGTAAAACCGGTACGAAAACGACTAAGGTAGGTGCACCCCAAGAAATCCATTGCCATCAAGGCGGAAGTTGAAAAACTCCTCCATGCTGGTTTCATTTACCCCGTTCCTCTAACCGATTGGGTATCGAATATTTTCCCTGTTATGAAAAAACAAGGAATGATTAGAGTGTGCAGTGATTACAGGGATGTAAATCAAGCTTGTCCAGAAGACAACTACCCTACACCCTTTATCAACCAGATTATTGATGAATGTGTCGGATGCGAAATATTTTCATTCATGGATGGATTTTCCGGGTATAATCAAATAAATATCCGCCCACAGGACCAGTCAAAGACTGCATTCATTTGACCGTGGGGCACATTCGCATATCGCAAGCTACCCTTTGGTTTGAAGAACACAGGGGTGACTTTTCAGAGAGCAATGAACTATGCTTTCCATGACATCAAAAACATCGTTCAATCTTATCTCGACGACCTCCCAGCTCATTCGTGAAAGTGGACTGATCATCCGCACTATTTGAGAGCAATATTTCTATGTTTCCGACACTACAAGATAAGACTCAATCTGCACAAATGTGTGTTTTGTGTCAGTTCTGGTCGTTTACTTAGCTTCGTTGTCTCAAAGGATGGGATTCGTCTCGACCCTTGTAAGGTTCAGGCAATCATCGATTTGCCTCCACCTTCAAAAATGCTTCAGATTCAAAAAATCCAACAGAAAGCAAATTTCCTCAGGAGGTTCATTCCAAATTACGCTGAACTAGCTAAAGGTTATACCCGTTTGTTGAAAAAGGATGTACCCTTTGTTTGGGACCAGGTCACGCAAGCCTCCTTTGACACTTTAAAGAAATCTCTAATACAAGCATCATTAATGTATGCTCTTGATTATCAAAAAGAATTTAACTTGTATCTAGCTGCAACAGATACGACCATAGCAATGGTCTTAGTTCAAGAAGACAATGGAATTGAACATCCTATATATTATTTAAGCCGAAACTTAAATGATATGGAAATGAAATACTCCTACGTTGAAAAGCTAGCACGCGCAACTGTTCAAGCAATAAAGAGATTTCGACACTACGTCCTCTTCAGGAAAACTGCCATTTTTTCAGATTGCAACCCCATGACTTATATATTGTCGCGACAGTTGCTGGGGGGCAAGTATTCGAAATGGATAGCAATTCTCCAAGAGTTTGATTTGGAATTTAAAAGATCCAAATCAAAGAAAGCCCTGGTATTTGTGGAGTTACTATGCGATCTCCCATCGTCGTTCAACGATGCAACATCCGAAGAAGCAATCGTGGATGAAAATTTGTTTCTGATATCTTCAAGCGATTTGTGGTATGGATATATAATCATTTATCTCCAGACACAAACATACAGGTATAATACCTCACACTCCGAACAGCGACATATTCGATACCAAGCAAAAGACTACGTGATCGTCGGTGACACTCTTTACCGTCGTGGTATCGATACAGTTCTACGGAGGTGCCTCACCCTTGAGGAGGTCGGAAAAGTCTTGAATGACTGCCATTCAGGTGCATGTGGGGGGCATCAATCTGGTTACGCTACAGCACAAAACATTTTGCGATCAGGATACTTCTGGCCTACAATGTTCAAAGATTGCATAACGGCAGTTAGAAGTTGTCATGCTTGCCAAATTTTCGATAGCAAAACCAGAAGACCACCCACACCGCTGCAACCAGTAGTAGTTGTTGGGCCATTCGCCAAATGGGGCATAGATTTCATGACATGTAACCCCACCTCAACTGGGGGGCATGGGTACATAATACTCACGGTGGACTATTTTACCAAATGGGCCGAGGCGATGCCTACATTAAACAACAGTGGCAAAACGGCTGCCCTTTTATTTTTCAATCACGTAGTCTCCAGATTCGGCGTTCCACAGGCCATAGTCACAGATCATGGATCGCATTTTCGTAGTCACATGATGGTTGAGTTGGCTACCAAACTAGGACTGTCCCACGATAGCTCTACTCCATACTATCCGCAAGCTAACAGACAAGTTGAAGCAATCAACAAAGTCCTAAAGCACATGCTGCAAAGGATGATCGGAGCCCACAAACAGGATTGGCACCTAATCCTATACTCGGCCTTGTGGGCATACCGGACATCAGTAAGAAATGCAACTAGATTCACACCTTTTCAATTGGTGTACGGTCTCGAAGCAATCCTATCGGTCCAATGTGAAATCTCATCCCTCAAACTCGCAGTCGACCTTCTCCCCGAAACCTCAGAAGAAGAGGCTCGTTTCTTGGAATTAATCCATTTGGATGAAACCCATCATGATGTAGCTTCGGCTAACAAGGCTCATAAGAAATGAGTCAAGGCGCAGTTCGACAAGAATGTCAAATCTCGCATCTTCTCAGAGGGTGACCTGGTATTACTTTATGACCAGGAATCTGATAAATTGGGAGCAGGAAAAGTCAAATCATTATGGATGGGTCCCTATATTGTTAAATGAGTATTAGCAAAAGGAGCCTACGAATTGATGGACTATGATGGGATTCCATTGGCGCAACCTCGCAACGGGTTGTACCTCAAACGCTACATGCTTGATCTCGCATAGTAGTCCTTGTGCTTTTGTTACATTTTTGTTTTCACCAAGAGCATTTAATTTGGTTAAGTAACCTATTTTTTGCATTCATTGTAGATGTCGAACCTACTGGAATCATTCGTTGGATATGCCGACGGAGCAAGTCTTAGCTCGTGGAATCTGTCTTCTGCAGCATGGGCCATTTTCAATCCCAGCGACGAGTTAGTAAGTTTTAGAGGAGTATGTATTGGTCGGTATACGAACAATACGCTGAGTATAGTGCATTAATAGAACTCCTTTCTGATGCCATCACACATGGTATATGCTGACTTGACGTTAGGCTAGACTCACAACTCGTCATTCTACAACTCATTGGCATCTATGCTGTATGAAATCCAGCTATCTATCGCATGTTCCTAGAGGTCAAAATTTTGGAAAGACAGTTTGATTTCATCTAATATCAACATATTTCCAGAAGTTTAAACACATTAATAGACTCATTGGCAAATTATGTGTTAGATAGACATTTGCGACATTTATAAAAAGAAGCATCACATCAATATATGCAGCAGGATCATGTAACTGAACCAAAATAAAGCTCCGAAAATAAAAAATATATTCCATAACTGTTTATAGTCTATACTTAATGTTCTGTAACGAAGACAAAATTGGTCAAAAGACCCAAAACTCAAAAATGCTAGGGGGCACCCTAGCCTAATCGTGTTGGTGATAACAAGTGACCGCCTGTGCAATCATGCGTAAGAGCCTAGTCCATCGACTCGACACTCCAATAGTATGTCACTTAAACTGGTGGAACTGGGCCAACATCTGCATGAACACATGAGTTTTGATTAGTCTTGATCATAAGAATATAAGAACATTATAAAAACAATGAACAGAGATATGGTCAGAAGAAAATTACCCATGACACCCCACTGCTCTCTAGCCGGCAACACCAAATCCGGATCACCTCGGAAGTCCATACCAGCATATGGGAACCTGGCATAGACCATCTCCTGACGGTCAAACCACTCAAAGAAGGTCTCAGAAAACAAAATCTGGGGCTGGTCAGCATGCTGAGACATGAGATCGACCCATCTTTGCATCCGTGGTTCTGTCGGTGGAGGTAGGCCAAGTGATATATTTTGTGGCTGCATCAGTGGGATTCGCTCCAAGGTGAAAGCAGTCAAAACAGAACCATAACCAAAGTTCTTAGATCTGCCGCTCTTCACCTTGGTTAACTGTTCCTTCATCACAGAAAGTACTCCATCACACCAATTGAACACCTTTGGTTCAAGGCATTCCAGAGCATACTACATATAAGATCTGTTGGCTATATGGAGAGCAAAACTACCAGCCAGTCTAGCAAAAGTAAATAGGATGGTCCACAAGGGCCAGTCAGTGACGTCTTGGATGTTGATCTTGTCGTCCGCACTCGGCTGAGATCCCTCTCTGGAGTGTCAGTGAATGTACTCCCTTACAGACTCACCCCCACGGGTGGAACCTAATAAAGAGAGAGGGGCGGCGTGCCTCAACAAGCCGGTCAGAAAATAGATGTCCACCACTATCAAGGGGATCGATTTGCCCCTAATCTAGAATACCTGGTTGATAGGATCCCAAGCATTGATGAAATACTGCAACAAACTAATTTGTTGCCTCATGCTCGAGATACGGAAAAACTTCAGCAAGCCACAGTTTCGTAATGCAGCTACTGTGCTCGGATCATGTAAAGAAACAACGTCCTCTTCTTCATGCTCGCGTTCTCGCCATGTGACAACCATTTTCCTCCAATGAATCTCTGAAAAAAAAACAAGGGAAGAGTCAGGATCTTCATTTGGTGAAAACAGACAAAAATTTCATGAGGAAACCATGCAGAAATTTTCCTCCCTACGCCCATCGCACCTCAGCAAGTGTTCTAGGAGCGATGCATACTGACTAGTCAGTGGAGACATCAGTATGCATTGCACCTTTCGACTAAGGGAGGGTGCGATGATCCTAGGGTGAGTTCTTAAAACCCTAAGGGCTCAGTAGAACAAGGAAATGAGCACAAAATCCAAAATGAAAGGCATGAAATGAAAAAGCACAAGTTTAGCTCCTACCTGGTCCGAACAGTGTCGAGAATCGTTCACAGAATCTCCCGAAATCCACTGGTGAAAATCAGGGGGGAAAAGCACCTCTAGAGCTCCAACAAGCCAAATTCAAATGAAATGGTAAAATGAGAGGTAAAAAGTCACTTTTACTTTACTATGCACGTAATTCAAGTAAAATATTAGTGTTTTGACTCATTTATCATACATATGTTTTCATTTCTAATCGGTTTGATGAAGCAGATCAACAGGTAGTACTATCTTTGAAATAACAAAATGTTAAGGGTAAATCAAAAATCAATGACCATCATGGTGAGCAATGTTGTCGCAGAGTTCAAGCTTGTTAAAAAATAAACTCTCCACGAGCAGTTTTAGCGCATAGTTCATGCTCGTTAAAAAATAAACATAAGCCATGAGCAATTGTTTCTCCCCGCGTTTAAGCTCATTAAAAAATGAACGGGTAAATAACCATTGTGAATGCCTTATCACCAGCTTTTGAGCCTTGGTCGTGTTCTTGCCATCACCTCCACTCTGTTTTTAGCCGATCATTCACCCCCACATGATTGTTTAGACCTTCGAGGAACATCTACGAAGAGTGATTATGCTAGCCATCCTTATAACACTGCCGTGATTGGAAAATTCCAAACCTTGCCTGGAATTAGCTGCTACCAAAACCATCACTCGTTCCTCGAAAACGAGTCTTCTTTAAGCTCTTTTCACCTAACTCGTAAAATATGAAAAGATTACTGAGTGATTGGCCTCTCTGGCTTGTTAAAAGGCATTGGAAGTGCTATCCCTCCTCTAGATTTTAATCTTTTTGGACCTGAGGGATTATTACACAAAAAGATCGAGCGCTTGTCTTGTTCGGCTCATTAAAACTATCGAAAATTCATCCCTTTTTGTATTATTTTACACTTTTTCAGACTTAAGGGATTATACAATGAAAAAGAACCTTTGGAGTCTTCTTTCCGTTTCTTTCAGACTCTCTAAAATTGAAAGAGACCAAGTTATCTTTGTCGTTAAACTCGTTAAACTAAATAGCGACAAACTCATCCAACAAGACGAGAACGAGTTTCATTGTCGCTAGGCTCACTAAAATATAGCGACAGGTTCGCCCAAAGGGTGGATTATAGAACAAGCATATGTTATCCTCCTTAAGCTTGACAAAAATAAAGAGGTAGTGATTAGCAATGATTGGGGAAAATTGGGAAGAAAACAAGAAGAAACTTTATTGGTAGCAAGTTTCTCTTGAACATGACACTTTCCTTCTGCATCCATGCCCAGTTGGGTTGTTTCGTTCACTGGTCCTCACCATTGGTCCATCACACCATCCATCTCTAGGGTTAACACTACCAATCCATCATCAGTGTCATCGATATGTTCAAGAGAAGTCATTTAGACAATTCACCTAAGTCTCACCCACTGCAATACATTCATGCTTCGTTCCTTCATGACCGCCACCTTGAACCCCCTTATCGTCAGTTTGTTTTCACCTCCAAAATCATTTGCTTCGTTCCGTATCATTGATGTGGGATTCATTAAGGCCCTCCTGTGACGAGTCACTTCTTGTCGACATCAGCTCATTATCCAAGAAGTTGACTTAGGAACAACCCTTTTAGTACTTTGAAGCT
>APFE030724437.1:149306-259028 GCA_000404065.3 Pinus taeda
TGGTTAATGTACATCTGATCCTGCATTATTTGTGAATTTAGATCCTTGTTTCTTGCATAGTAGTATGTTGTTGTTATTATACAGGTCCTTTTGAAGCTAAGCAAACAAAGAGCGAGTAGCAAAACTCTATCAAGAAGGAGAGGGAATCGAGCACAAGACTTAGGTTGGCCCTCTTGGTTCTCCTCTCATCTACTTTCGTAAAAGGAATCAATAGTAGACTTTGATTTTTTGTTTCTAAGATAGCCACACATCTTAGTGGGAATAGCAGCATCCGTGTGGACACTATTCCCGTATAACACCATTTCCACCTATTCACTGCCACATTCACAAACAAGCAAATTACATGTAGGACAAATTCACATAAAAATACATAAAAATCCAAAAATATGTTTTTTCCTCATTTCCTTCTAAAAATAGCTTGAGTAGATGTTGTTTACTTCCTTGAGTAGGTAATGGCATTCACTTCACGGTTTTCATATTTATTTCTGCAAAAATAGGATTAGTTGGTTAAGTAGGGTTTGCTAGGTTTACTTTACATTTCAGTCTCTTTCCTTTCTACAATTAAAGTAGCCTCTGTATAGTAAGTTTTCCTTTCTCTCATCACATATAGAGCTTCTTCTGGAATCCATAGAAGTTGGCTTGAGCTCCCAGTGATCTTGCGCCAGTTGACCAAGTGACAGCCTGCATTAAGAACTAGTACTTGTGCATACAACACCGTCGCTTCCAAGTTTGTTACGAACTACCAGGTTGATAAGAGTAAAGTAGGCAACCCAGGAGTTGCAACATTATTGCTACAATACTGGTGCTCACCACTTTTTGGCGTTGTTGCTGGGGAAGCGTCAGAGTATTTTGTGATTACTACTTTCTTCTATTTTCTATCACAACATTCTGCTAAGTAGTTTATTTCAGCAAAAGTAGAATAGTTGTTTCTTTCAGTTTTTGCATTTCCTTGATTTCCTTTTCAATTCTGCAAATTTCATTTTAGCAAAAGTAGACTAGTTGTTTGTTTCAGTTTTTGCATTTCCTTGCTTTCCTTTTCAATTTTGCAAATTTCATTTCAGCAAAGTACAGTTCAGTTAGTTGCAATTTGTGTTATTCAATCCATTTTAGTTTTGCAGGTACAATCAGTGAAAAAATCAAAAACCAACCAAAAATATTTCCTTTCATGCCTCATAGGAATAGAGATAATTCAAGAAAATTCTTGCCTGACACCCCCACTACATCACATAGCCAACCTTCTCTCTTCTTCGGTGGCAGTGATCAAGAAGAACCTTTAGGTGAACAACTAGAGATATTTGAAGAACCTATAGGGGAAGAAGTAGAAGAAAACATCCCTCCCGAGCCAATGGTTGAAAACATAAATGTTAGGGGAAATGGAGAAAGAATAGAGGGTAAATTTCCCATGCAGGAGAACAATGGGGACACCAAAATGAAGAATATAAGTCCTTCAGCCCTACCTCACTTCCATGGTTTGACTACAGAAGATCCTGACACCTTCTTGTTGTGTTTTTTGTCATCTTTCGAACCTATGACTATGCAGAAGATGAGAAAAAGTTGAAACTATTCCCTTCTACTCTCAAGGATGAAACATTGCGTTGGTTCATGGGGTTACCTGGCAATAGCATCACAACTTGGGCTTAGATGCAACAGGCCTTTAATAACAAATATCGAGATTACAGTAGGTCAAAAGATACCAAAGAAGAAATCTTCTGAATGACCATGGGAAGTGATGAATCCTTGGAAGATTATGAACAGAGGTTCTAGCTCAGTTACAAAAGGGCCAGGTGCACACTTAACCCTAAATCTCTAAAGTTGGTTCTACTCAGGGGAATCCTGAAATACGTTCTAGACACCCTCCATCTACTAGCCGGGGGAGACATCTACCAACTATCTTATGAGGACATAAAGACTATATTTAGAAACCATCCTAGAGCAGCTAGAAAGAGAGGTAGGGGGAGTCAACCCATAGCCAACACCTCCTCTTCCAATTCATCCATTAAAGGTGAACTCGAAAACATGTTGGAAGACTTCAAAAGTGAGATGTTGCAGACTCTTGCCATGCAAATGGATACCTTGCATATCAAAAGGAAACAAGAGGAAGCAAAGATGGCTTTGGCCATCTTTTGTCCTAGATGCACTAGGAGGCATCCTAGGAAAGAATGTCCATTGAACTCTATAGAGGTTTGTTCAGTCTATGAAGAATATCATTCTACAGATAAGTGCCCTTCCTTGTCCGGACTTAAAGCTATATACCAGGGGGCCGAAGGAGCCACTGAACCACTCTATTTAATGAACCAAAGAAGACCACATGGACCTAGACCATACCAGCAGGGGATGCAAGGGACATCTCAGGCATACTACAACCCCAACAAAGTCACTTCCATACCTTCTTGAGGACCCCCTGCTCAGCCTTCCTAGTCCACGCCTCCTCCTTGGTCCTTTCCATTTCAATATCTTGCCCAACCAGCCGCTCATTCATTTCAATCCTATGCTCAGCCGCAACCTCAGTGGAATGCATCTCATCAGGGTTGGAGGCCCCAGTACAACTCTCCTCCCACTCTTTTTCCTCCACCACCTACTCAACCACAACCATTTCTTTCTGCTCCACCAAGGCAACCCCAAATGCCTACCCACTCGAACCTAAACCCGAACAACAAACAGGCTCAGCAAGTATATAGTGGGGAGCCATCATTCCCAACATATGTTGTGGAGATTCAGGATATTAACCTGCGATCTGGGAAGGTTCTCCCAGATAGCCAGCCTCCACCCAGGGAGGTTGAGGAAGATAAAGAGGAAAGTGAACCTAAAGAAATTCCACCCTTTCCTGAGGGACTAACCAGGACAACACAGCCTACCCCAAAAGAAACTGAACTTATGGGAGAATTGAAACAATTATGTGTGAAGATACCACTTCTTCAAGCCATAAAAGATGTGCCTGTATACAATGGGTTGATCAAAGAGGAGTGCTTTAGGCATCCAGGAAGGTGCAAGAGAGATGCCCGAACCATCAATGTCATATGACAAATGTCCAACCTGATGTTGGGACAGGTAATCTGTCCAAAATATCTGGACCCTGGAAGCCCAGTAGTTGATGTCCACATCAATGGAACCTTGATCCCACATACCTTGATTGATCTGGGAGCTGCCTTTAATGTGATGACAAAGGAAACAATGCTCAAACTTAACCTTCAAGTCTCCTTGAGGAAGACCACAATAGTACTGCAACTAGCAGACCGCTCCACCATGACCCCTAAAGGGATTGTGGAAGATGTGATGGTCTCCATTGATTCTTGGGAGTACCTTGCTGATTTCTTAGTTCTCCTGCCGAAGGAAAAACTCATTCGGTATCCTCTCATCCTGCAAGACCCTGGTTGGCTACTGTCGATGCCTACATCAGCTGTCGAGCTGGGAACATGACCATCAAGAATAGGCATATGTCCAAATAGTTAATCCTATACCCTCCTGCCCAACCCTTGCTAGAACATGATCTACCTCTCTAGTTGGGGGAGGAGGATGAGGATGAATTATATTCTGCACCACTTTGTGCATTAGAAACTTCCATGGGGGGGAAACCACAAGATGAGGATGATATCATTGAAAATGTAATTCAGAATCCACCTCTCAGTATCTTACCATTAGAAGACATAGTGAAAGAAACCCAAAACAACCCCTTAATTGATCTATGTGTGGCCAACCCGACCTCTCTTCATGTTAAGAATATAGAGTTCAACCCAGGAAGAACCTTGAAAATCAATCCATCCCTAACCACTTCCCAAGAGAAGGAGTTGTGCAGCTTATTGAGAAAACATTTAGATGCCTTCACCTAGAGTTATAAGGAGATGAAGGGAGTCCACCCTTCAGTATGTAATCATCATATATACATTAAGGAAGATTGAAAACCAGGCAGACAGCCTCAAAGGAGGATGAATCCAGCACTTAAAGACATCGTTAAGGAAGAGTTGCAAAAATTACTTGATGCAGGATTGATCTATCCCATCTTTGACAGTGAATGGGTCTCTCCTTTAGTGCTAGTGCCAAAGAAAAATGGTAAGTGGAGAATCTGTGTCGACTATCGGGAATTGAACAAGCCACTAAAAAGGACCATTTTCCTTTGCCTTTCATAGATCAAGTGTTAGATGGTCTGGCGGGGAAAAAGTTTTTCTCCTTCCTAGATGGGTTTAGTGGGTACAGTCAAATTAAAATCAGCCCGAAAGACCAAGATAAGACCACTTTCACTTTTCCTTGGGGCACCTTTCCATACCGGGTCATTCCTTTTGGTTTGTACAATGCTCCAGCCACTTTCTAGAGAGTGGTATTGAGTATATTTTCTGAATTGGTTCATGATGCAATGGAAATATATATGGATGATTTTAATCCTTATGGTTTTGACTTTTAGGAAGCTTTATCTAACCTAGGAAAAGTCTTGGACAAGTGTATTGAGATGAACCTATCCCTCAGTCCAGAAAAATGTGATTTTTTGATGACTGAAGGGATTGCAGGTAGAGCCCAACAAAATTTCTATCATCCAAAGGGTCCCACCTCCTCAAAAGGTGAGAGATGTCAGAAGTTTCCTTGGCTTAGCTGGGCATTACCAAAGATTCATTAAAGATTCTAGTAAGCTAGCCTCTCTGTTGTTTGGTCTTCTAGGTAAAGATGTCGAATTTGCATGGTCGGAAAATTGTCAAGAAGCCTTAGATACCTTAAAGAGTAAACTTGTGGCTGCCCCAATTTTGAGAGGCCCAAATTGAGCCCTACCTTTCCACATTCACGCAGATGCCTTGAACAAAGAAATAGGAGTAGCCTTAGGACAAATTGATGAAAAGCTACCTTATGCCATGTACTTCATAAGCAAAATTTTGTCAAAGGTAGAGTTAAACTACACAGTGACCGAGAAGGAACTCCTAGCTGTTGTGCATTCTTTAAACAAATTCAGACATTATATCACAGGCTATCAGACCTTCGTGCACACTGATCATGTTGCAATTAGATATTTAATGAACAAACCGGATGTGAATGCTCACATTATTATATGGTTGCTTTTACTACAACAGTTTGAGTTGACCATTGTTGATAAGCCTGGTAAAGAAAACATTGTTGCTGACTTTTTGTCTAGAGTAAGTTTGCCTGCAGGTGAAGAAGGAATGGTGGATGATCAAATGCCAAATGAACACCTATTTGATATCTCAGTACTGTCTCCATGGTTCGCTGGTATAGCAAACTACTTGGTTTCAGCACAATTCCCACCACACTTGTCCTCGAAGGAGAAGAGAAAAATAGTGAGGAAAAGCGCCCCTTTCACCTGGATTGGGGGTAATCTCTTCAGACTTGGCCTAGATCAGGTCTTGAGAAGATGTGTCAGGGAGGAGGAATATTCTAACATCCTCCTGACCTGTCATGACGGGCCTTGTGGAGGTCATTTTGCAGCAAAGAGAACTGCCTTCAAAATCTTGCAAGCAGGCTACTATTGCCCCACTCTTCATCAAGATGTGAGGACATACACCAGCCAATGTGATTGGTGTCAAAGGATGGTGAAACTTACTCCAAAGGATGAGATACCTATGCAGCCTCAAGTGACCTTTGAGCCATTTGAGAAGTGGGGCATGGACTTTGTGGGTCTTATCAACCCTCCTTCAAAACAGAAGCAATACATCATTATGTGCACTGATTATCTGACAAAGTGGGTAGAAAAAAAAGAAATCAATGCAGCAACAGAGAAAAAAGTAGTTGAGTTTTTGAGAGAAAACATATTCTACAAGTTCGGGTATCAAAGAGAATTAGTCACAGATCAAGGCAGTCAGTTCACTTCCAATTTGATTGAAGACCTGCTCACATAGCATAAAATCAAGCACAGGACTTCCACCCCTTACCATCCACAAGCCAATGGGCAGGTGGAAGTCACTAACATAGCTTTGGAAGGCATTCTAACCAAGGTAGTGAGTAGCAATAGAAAATATTGGGCGGACAGATTAGTTGAGGCCACATGGGCCTACAACACAACATGGAAGACCACCATAAGGTTCACACCCTATGAACTGGTCTATGGGAAGAAGGCTTTAAAATTTGAATTCAATACACTAAGGATGGTAGCTCAGCTAGACCTAGACCTTAGCCATGCACAAAAGGAAAGACTACTCTAGCTCAATGGATTGGATGAACAAAGATTGCAGGCCCTTCTCCACACAGAGGCAATTCAGCTTCAGAGGAAGATATGGCATGACAAAAATATCAAGGAGAAGCAATTCCAAGAGGAAGATTGGGCATTACTCTATGATTCAAGGTATAAAGGCTTCAAAGGGAAGCTGAGGACAAGATGGTTGGGGCCTTACACTGTGGAAAAATACAATGAAAATGGTTCAGTTCTGATCAGAACCATTGATGAGGAAGCCATCCCCATGCTTGTCAATGGGCATAGGTTGAAAATTTACAAGAAGCCCCTCCCCAAGTGAGAGTTCATTGAAGAACTGAATAAGACAGTGATGGTAGTGGAGCATGTCTTAGCCTCCACTTCACCCACTCACTGAAGAAACAGAAAGAGAAATAAAAAAATAAGGACTCAAGTGAAAACCTCCATGAGGTGCTTGAGTCCCATCATTGAGTTGAAAAGCTCTTTTGAGGCGGCTCAGTGATGCCAAAAAAAAAAAAAAAAAAAAAAGAGAATAAGATCCCTGGGTGAAAACCTCCCTTGGAGGCACCTAGGGCAACAATTAGGGTGAAAACCTCCTTGAGGCACCCTAGTTGTTTCCAAAAAAAAAAAAAGAGAAAAAGAAGAAAAGGAAAATTGAATTTTAATGTGTATACAGGTTGCAGGGGGACCACATGGAGCAAGAGAAGATGCCAAAGAGCCTATTTCACCTCCTCCATACTCTTCTCCATCATTTCTGACCTTTCTTCCACCCCACAGTGTTTTTTCCTGGAAACTGTGTGTTCTACAAGAGGCCCTATGTTTTCTACAAGAGGCTCCTGTAGGAATCACAGAGAGCCAGAAATGGTTCCGAAAAGTAGCTTGAGGGGCTAAGAAGCGTTATGAAGAACATGTAAACCCTCCTATAGCTATCAACCCTCCTTTCCATTCATTCCACACCTGCATCACATCATCATCATCATTTTTTTCCCTTCCTGTTACAGAAAAACACAGAAAACTAGTTAAACTAAAAAACAACAAAAAAATAAAGGAAGCAGCACCTCAAATCTCACTTGCAGCTTACCTAGTGCCTCTCCATCTCCATCAGCATCTCTGGCATCATCCTCATAGCTTCCAGTACAAAAATAAGCTGAAATTTTAAAGGGAGAAGTAGCTATAGGAGCTCCTATAGGAATTCGTATAGCAATTGATCCCATTAAAATCAAGCCACAACAACAAAAGAAATGCAATCATGGGATTGAAGAAGAAATTTGAAACTTAGATCCAACCAAAGGATACCTGCACAAGGCAAAAAACCACACATTAGAAAGCAGAGAGCATGCAACAAAGGAAATACAAGCATGCACCAATAAAAGGAGCCAAAATAATCCACAACACATACATTCAACTCACAGGTAAGTGACTAACCCTCTCCTCTGTAGCATTTGTCTAATTGAAAAATATACATAAGTGAACAAGATGGTTAGGGTTGAATGAGAAAAGGTGGCCAATTAACTTGGCCACCTTCACCCAGTTGACTGCACTCATCCGAAGATGTCACCACACGTGCGCATAATCAACTCATAGAAAGATCCCAAGGACAGGTAGTGGAGGGTTTGCAAACTCTGATGCAATGATGAGAGGTTATTGTGGGAAGAAACCATGATGACAAGGTAGTTGGGGACCAACAGTCTAAATATGGCCAACGTACCTATTTTCCAGCTCACCCCATCACCAGAAATATCTAAAAGGAGGAATAAGTACTCCTCCTCGAAACACTCTCACCACCTTTTCTTTCATTCTATCCTCGTCCACTTAGTTGCAGCAAGCTCCTTGTCACCCCACAGCCTCAAAACCATCATTCTCCATCACTCTCATCCATCCTCCTACTATCAGTGTTCTGCAGGAGCACTTATAGGTTCTACAGGAGCACTTATAGGCAATTCTACAGAAGGGGCAATGAGCTATTTTTAAGGAGAAAGCATGGGTTTTTTGCTCGATTTTTGGCTTGAGGAGGTAGGTTCCATGAATACCCACCTTGATTATCAATATGTGCAAGGAATGATATCATTTTAAGGAGGAATTGAGTCCATAGAAGAAGAGGAATTACATAAACTTTTTCTGCCTATTTTTGTTAAAAAAAATAGTTTTCCCCTATTTTCCTGTTTTGTTCAAAATTCTTGTCTCCATCTCTAAATTTGGTGTTCAAAAGGGGTGTAAGCATAATGATAGGAAGATTCATGAGGAAGGATCCCACTAATTCAACTAGGCTCCATGAACATCCCCAAGTAGTAGCCATATTCACCAAGGCAAATTGGATGACATTTTTTGAGAAATTTTGAGGGTTTGATGAGGAAGTTGCTCATGAATTTGCCCTTTCTTTAGTCCCTCACTCAAAAACCCATGCCATTTTCACTTTTAGAGGTCTTTCCATGGAACTAACCCTAGAATTTATTAGTAGGGTTACTACTCTTCCTCTTGGATTACCTTAGAGCAAAGATGAAAAACCAATTGGACAGGCTGCCAAGAAAAACTTCTTCCAAAACAATGAACATCCTATAGAAGATAAAAATGGCATTAGAAGGACAAGAATACCCTACCCTTGGGATGAGGTCAGTTACCAAATCATCAAATATATTTCTTGTGAAGGGAGGTATAGCATAGTCTATGGCTACCATTTTAGAATCCTTCATGAGCTAAGATATGGCATGGACACTCCAACACCCCAGAAACTCAACATTCCCTATTTCCTCCTGCAGTCCCTCATAGAAACCAACATCAAGTTCAATGCAGGGAGTCTAGATCAGCTGGATCACCATGGGTTAATTAAAATTTTAGCGGAAGAAGCCCTCCATACATTCACAATCCCCATAGCATTGGAAATTTTCCGAAACATGACAGTAGAAGATGACATAAAGGCCCTCACCTATGATATCAATCCTTCTGATAGTGAGGAGGAGGAGAAGCAAGGGGGAGAAGGGGAAGAAACTGAGGAACACGAAGGGAAGAAGGAAGAAACCAAAACAGAGAAGGAAGAAACCAAAATATAGTAGGAAGAAACAAAACAAACAGAGACAGAGAAAAAGACAAAAGGAGGAGAAAAAGGGGCAGAAAAGACAGAAGTGTCTCCTGAGACCCTAGAAAGAGAGGTAGCAGCTACTCTCACTACCCTCAACACCCCAACTAAACCAAAACAAAAGAGGAAGAAGTAGACTTCAATGTATTTTAGGGCTAGGAAAAGCACAAGGATCAAAACAGGGAAACCCCGGCTTTCTTCTAAAGTGCCTATTGTTATTGAAGATTCACCCTCTGCCCAAGGAAAGGAATCCCCTTCCAAGGCACCTATCACTTATGAAAGGGGGACTCCTAGATCACCCACATGGAAGGAAAAAGTAGAAATACAAGACTCAAAAACAATTCTACAGGAGGCACAGCTTGTTCTACAGGAGACCTTGTTAAGACTACAAGAGACTGAAAAACTTGAAAAAAGGATAGAAGGAGAGCCACAGGGGAAGGAGGAAGCAATAGAGGCACAAGAACCTAACCCCCAGCCTAGTCTTGGCTCGTACTATAATCTTCTTGAGATGGGAAGAATCATTCCACAAAAATTTGCAATCCCACTATTCTTTGAGTTGGAGAAAGAAAGAATAAGGACCCATAGGTGGATGCAAATCGCCAAATCCAAGGGGGTTGAGGATATTGGCCGTATGGAGAATCAAATCAAAGAAATGGGCAGAGAATTGAGTGTTGTCAAACATAGAGAAGCAATCACAAGAACTCACCTTGAAACAGAAAATGAATTGCTAAGAAGATAACTGCAAGAGAAAGAGACACAACTGGCATGCATGGCCAGCTGGTCGATTGAGGCACTGTAATGAAGAACACCAACCAAATCCTATGGATTATACCTCAAGGACCAATGGCTACAGTTTCAGATAAAGACTTTGGCATAGAGAGGCACAATGCCTTTTCAAGATTACAGACAATTTATGGACCTGTGTGACCAAAGCTCATCAGAAGACAAGGCAAAAATAGAAAAATTCATTGCATAACATGTCCCTCATAGACATGAATGTGTGGGATCCCAATGCTAGGCTAGGGGACCTGCAAATAATGGCCATGGCATCATGGATGAATCATGAGGAGTTAAGGGCAACAAAAATAAGAAAGTTGATGATAAAGGAGCAAAATGAGCCCTTAATGATCAGACCTGAGCCATTAGAGCCCATGGCTCTCATAAACAGATACCAACTGCTTGCAAATAATCCTCAAATTACCCCTAGATATATAAATGATCAAGCATAGGTCATTGCAGATTTTGAGGACATGGAAAGGTTACCTGGGGATGACTATGTGCATGCTTGTATGAGGAGGTGGAACACCTTACCACACAATTTGTAGATCAGGAAGTATCACTCTCCAACTGTTATCGGGAAATCTAGTGTCCATTCAGAGCTGCTAGTCCCACTAAGATGGGTAGCTATCTTAGAAACAAACAAATTAAAGTTACTTTTGTTTTCCTTTATGAGAAGTAGATATGAGAGAAGCAGAGAGTACCAACCTCAATCTTTCGCTTGGTTCCTTGCTTGTTTCCTCTCCCCTCAGACAGATCTTTGCTATTCCTTCCTTGCTTATCCCGCTTCAAAGAGCACCTGTAAAGTCAAAGCAGTATAATACCTTCAAAGAAAAGAGATCTACAATCATAAACAATATAGGACCAGATATATATTGACCACACAAATGCATATATCATGAAACATACAAGAATGTGGAGGAAAACTTAAATAGCTTTATTGATAGAAAGAGTAGAAGAGAGGATTACAACCCATTGATCTGACCTAGTGTCATCCTCCCAACATGAAAGCCCTTCTTCACCTCATGAAAATCTTAGATCACCCAACACTATGATGTTTCACCAAGAAACCAACAACACTTCCTTACAAAATACAAGATTCTGGCCTCTGGATCTCTGGGATGAGGGATCCATATATAGATGTTTGCAGGGGTATGAGTCAACTTTTGGGGTTTTTATTAGTGTCCTCTCTCTGATATTTCTTGGTTCCACTTGGAGATTCATGATCTCTTACTCATCCCTGGGTGAATTTAGAGAGGCAAGTGTCATAGGCGAAGTTTCTAGAAGATCCCATGATCATCCACCTTGCAAACTGTCTCTGTCATTTGTCTACTCTCGCCCATTGCACCCTATAGAAGGGATTTTTAGTATGCATCACACTTTTTTTCATGTGGCAGGTGAGATGCATTGCACCCTTAGCACTGAGCAGTTTGTATGGTCTAGTTTTGACCAGTTCTGAGAAATTTTCCATGGAGAACTTCTGGGAGATGATGTAATCAGCTGACCTTGTTCCTTTAGGGTGTGAAACAACACTTTTAGGGACTCAGAAGCCCTTGGTTTATGGACATATATGATTGGGGTTGCAGTGCCCAAATATGTCTATAACACCAACAAGGATGAAAGAGGCATTAAGGAGAGTGCCAATGTACAAGCGCTCCATGCAGAGTTTGAAGGTCGATTGGATTGGCCTCAAATTGAGTCCCCCACTACTATTAGGCATGCTAGAAGGAATAAAAGAGGAAGAAGAGAAACAACAATGGGAAGAGGTGAACATAAAGGTAGGATTCCATGACAAAGAAGAGGAGATCACATCAGAATCATGGGATGTTAGGGAGGCCACGAGGGCCATCAAAGATGAGGAGATGGACTAAGTTGCTAAGAGGATGAGAAACACCTTCAATAGGGGGTGATGATGAGCCCCATAAATCGGTAATTATATGGGCTCATTTTTCCTCCTAACATAGTTAAATCAACCATTCTATTAGCTTATTGCATGTCTTTTGATTATATTTATGCTTATGGAATGAGTTGGGTTAGCTATGATGCCATGAGGTCTAATATGTGTTCAATGCAGTTTTTTGTTGAATTTTGAAGACAAAGTCAAAGATTCAATGGAAAATTGGCAACAATAATTTGAAGTGGACAAAGGAGAGGATTTATAGGAGGGAATCCCCCTCATTTATTACTCCCCACTTCGAATTCTCCTTCATGCAGCTTAGAGCACAAATAGCCAAATCAATGCACTAGGAGGCAGCCGAGCAAGTGGAGGATAACTTATGTTTATCTCGAGTTTTTGGAGCCAAGCCTCCCTGATTTTAAGGAAGATGTTGGGAGCTTCAATTTTATAAATAGATACGCCTAGGGCCTCACTAGGGTCGAATTTTTGTTGTAGTTTTTATTTGCTCAACTTTGAGCTTACTTTTGGTGACAGTTTCATGTAATCCTATTACTATTTTGGTAATAAAGATGAGATTCTTCTTGAGCTAGCACTGAGTTCCCTCAGAGGGCTGAAGCTCTTGGGTTAGGGCCTAATCCAAGTAGCCAAGCTCATCTTGTTTTTATTTATATGCTTTGTTTCAGTTTATGGATTAGTTGATTTTAGATGAATTTCTTTCTTGGTTAAGAATATGTTTCTTTTGGTGATATAAAAGGTTGTTTCCATTTATGTTTTATATAGCAAGATAAACATTGATAGAAAGAAGATAAAAAATGCCAACAATAGTGCCTTGGCCTCCTTTCCTCCCTTTGGGACCATGAACTGAGGCCAAGACCCTCTTGCTGCCACAAAAACACAGATTTTCCTTCTCCATAGGGTTTCTAGCATTGTAGTTTGTTAGAAGGTTAATGCTTTGCTTTAGATCTCTTTCACCATGCTCATTTCTATCTTTGCAATAATTCCTCTCCCATTCTTTCTCTCATTATAGCATTTTTCAACATTTCTTTCCATAGCTCATACTTTAGATTAGCTTGATGCAAAATTCTGTTTTTTGATGTACTTAATTTCCTTGCTTGCTTGGTTTCACTATTTGCTGTCAGATATTTTGCAGTAGATTTCTCCTCATAGCAGGTTAGCCTATCATCCATCACATTCTCTCCCTGATATATGCCCTAAAAGTCACCCAAAGTTCACCTCAAATCTGCCTTAGCTTTCTATGCTTTTCCATAAGACTTCTTCCTCTCTCCCAACCATCTTTCCCTCTCCTAGTGATCCTTGGTGAACCCTAGGTTCCCTAACACATCATCCCAACCTTCATCTACCTTTTCCACCCACTCTCACACCTTAAAAACCTTCAAAACTGCTCTCAGCATCCTCCTGTAGACCTCCTGTAGATCCCCTGTGTCCTCTAGATTTTCCTGAAGGCTTCCTTTTGAAGGCCGATTGCAGGAAAAGCCTCCAGAAGGCCACTTGAGGCCTCCTAGGACCCATCCACACCATCCTACATCCTCTCAAGTCCCAAAGTCACCCCCCATCACCACCTATTTGTTGCCACATTCACAAACAAACAAATTACATACATGACAAATTCACATAAAAATACATAAAAATCCAAAAAGATGTTTTTTCCTCATTTCCTTCTAGAAATAGCTTGAGTAGATTTTTTTTATTTCCTTGAGTAGTTAATGGAATTCATTTCACATTTTTCATATTTCTTTCTACAAAAGTAGGATTAGTTGGTTAAGTAGGGTTTGCTAGATTTACTTTACATTTCAATCTTTTTCCTTTCTACAACTAGAGTAGCCTCTGTAGAGTAAATTTTCCTTTCTTTCACCACATATAGAGCTTCTTCTGGAGTCCACAGACGTTGGCTTGAGCTCCTAGTGATCTTGCGCTAGCTAATCAAGTGACAACCTACAGTAAGAACTAGTACTTGTGCATACAACATTGTCGCTTCCAAGTTTATTGCAAACTACCAGGTTGATAAGAGTAAAGTAGGCAACCCAGGATTTGCAGCATTATTGTTGCAATACTAGTGCTCACCACGGGCTCCACTACCACCTCACTTCTACTTGTAATATATATGAAGGCGCACTTAAATTCGAGGCTTGAGTAGATCCCGACGCTCTAAGGTTTAGCACCCTACCAAATGCGTTTACTCACTTTCCTCATCTAACTTGGCCATGCCACATCTGCCTAATGCCTAGTAAACCTAGAAGGTCCCTTCTTTGTCTCTCCTTCTATCAAGTGTCATATCTTGGTGCTATTATTTGATGGATCCTAGTCGGTTAGACTTGGGTTCCCAAACAATTCTTCTAGGATATGATCTCTGGGATGGCGTGTCCTGGTGCTTTCATTTTGTCTCTTGGCACCGTCTGTTGTTGGTTCTGGCACTGTCACTTGATATATTCTTTTCCAATCCTAGTTACACTAAGTATTGGTTCTCTCGGGCTTATTCTCAGCTTCTGTTGTGACTCTAATTTCGCCTCTGACTCTAGATTTTGGCTCATCTACTTCATGGATTATTGATCCATTGTAGATCAACAAACAACGTCCATATCTCCATAGCTTTTTTTACCATAGGATTAGCACTATCCTTTGTCATACCTCCATTGTATACACTAGTCTGGTTTAAATTTGAGCTTCAACTTCAATCACTCTAGCTCCGCTTAAATCTCAGCCTTCCTCTTAGGCTTCCGAGTTAAGGTTTTCGCTATCGTTCCTGAGCTTGAAGCCTGCAACCTTAATACATATATGTATAAACAAATGCTCAACATTCATAGTGAACAGAGATTCTCACTCAGAATACACTTGAAAATACATCCTTTTGGCCCTCTTTTGGCCTTCTGGCCTTTCTCTGCCCTCAAGTCTCTCTACTTCGCACACCTATCCACTTTGTACACACACTCCTATTATTGTTTAATTTACACAAAACAATTTGATACATGAAAGATTGAAACAAATTTCGTTTCAAATCAAAAAATATCTCTTATATCCATAAAAACCTCACCTAGACCCTCTAATTTAGGTTTGTTACATCTCTCCATATTCTAACTAACTGAATATCCTCTCTAACTCACACACTATTCTCGAAATCTCTCTTAACAAGAATATTTCATTACAATATTCCTCAAATGCATAGAACTCTCATAAAAACATAGTTTTATACATTAAAATAAAGAATGAAATTAGTTTTAGGGAACCAACTCCCTTGGTAAATGAAAACACCCTAGCCTAGTTAAAATGCATTTTAAGTTGGAGGTAAGATGCTCATTCATCATACTCCTAAGTTTCAAAATATTCATGGTCTCCTGGCCATGTGCTTTCATAATCTGATATAATCTTCCTGGATCTTAAGCTTTGAATTGCAGTAAGTTAGTTGTTCTATCATGTTGCTGATGTTCCACTGTTGCCTCTTTCTTTCTCCCTGGTTTCCAAATTTTATGTTGCATTTTTCCATTGATTTTGTTGATGCAAAGTTATTTTGTTAGCTGCACTTTTCCATGGTCTTTCTTCGTCTATCTAATTCAACTTTTCTACCTCATGGATGTATTTCTCATTAGCATCCACAATTCTCTAATCTCTATGTCCAGCTGGCTTTGTGAATTTTTGTTACTCTCTTGATGCAGTCCATTCTCACTAGTTTTATTTCTTGATTGTTGCTGATTTTCAAAATGAATTTTTAGGGTTTCTGTCACTTTCAGTTCCTTATCTCTTTGTTTAACAAAAATATATGTATCATGTTGCATGATTCTGACCTATAACTTCAAATTATTTTTCTTCTCTGAAAACTCCATATCCTGCATTTTGTTAAAATGAAAAATATCCCGCAAACAACTCATACCTTTCGATATGGTTTCCTCCATAGTTCTGCTCCATTATTTAGTAGTCTCTTCCTCCTTTACTAGTGTCATGCTTACTTCCTTTTAGCTCTACATAACTTTTCCAAAAGTTCCTTGTGCTTCTCTAATCGAAGTATTTTCGAGCCAATATATCATTCTCTATTTTTCCTCATTCTCTTGATTGTTGTTGTCCATTATGCTAGCGTATCCTTCAAATGCTACCTCTTCCTTGAAATAATTGTAAATCTTCCTATCCTGGAATTTGTCTTTTCCTATCATCACAAAAAATTTATTAGTTTTAAAAACATGAGACTTTATAGCCTTTGTAGATTCCTTCAATGCCTGCTCCTTATTCATTATTGAGAACATGAAATTGTTCATCAAGTTCGCATGTGCTTCTTCTACAGCAACAACTTTGTCCTCTTCCTACTTGATCAAAGTTTCACCATCCTTGTCAATTTCATTGGAAAAGGTAAATGTCTCCATCTTAGAAATATCAAATAAAAATCCCTCTACCTTAGGGTTTTCTTTCATGACTGCATTCACCCATTATTTTCAATCTCCACCTTGATTGTCTTCACATGACAAATTTTCCTTCTCTATAACAATACTTAATGACTGCTCTCTACCTTCACGTCCAATACCTGCAATCATACACCAATCATCATATTTAAAAACATAAGGCTCTTTAGCCTCAATCTCAGTGTCTCCAATGCTTTCACTTTCTCCTTCTCCAAGGATTGATCCTTGCTTTGGTTCATAATAGTGAACTTCCTCCTCACACTTATTTACTATGAGCTTTTCCTTTATCATGGGCCATATTCTCTACTTCAATTTCTTCTGCAATTAATCCCATATCAACTTCTTCTTCCTCACTATCCAACCATATCTTTGGTCTCAAATAGTTCTCTCAAATGATTGAATTTTTCTTCCAACTCAATCGTTTTCCTCTCAAATTCTTCATCATATATCCTTCTTATGCCAACTCCTTTGGCGTTCTTCTTTGAATGATTGTGACACTTCTTTTTTAAAACCTTATCATAGCCTTCAGTGGCCATGATTTCTTCTTTCTATGAACACTCATTTTCCTCTTCTTGTGAGCCACAAAACGCCTCCTATCTTCCTCTATCTCTATCTATGTCTCCATCTTTGGGAAATTCTTCCCACAATCACTGTAGAATTGCCTGCAAAAACTTCTGCCCAACTTTTATGTGTTGGAAGTTGTCCTTGTCCTCCAGTCCTTTGCAATAAAACCTCTTCCTCTTCTTTCTTTGAGCACGTCTTCTCCTTAGATTTCAAAATTTTTTAGGCTGCTACATCTCCAACTACTCACTCCCTCCTTTGAGAACTTATATTTTCCTCATCTTCAAAAATTCATCTACTGTTGTTGAGTTCTATCACAATTCTCCTTCAATTTTTTTTTCTTTTTATATAGTTGTTACCCCTCCTTGTTCTTCTATCTATAAGCAAACTCACACAAATTTCATACCTATGCCAAGATCGTCTTCAATCAATTATCTAAATCCATTCTCCCTGCTCCTTTGTTCTCAAACCATTTTCCTTTATTTCTCAGACCGGTTATGCTCTACTTATTCACAAGTATTAATCCTCCCTATCTTCAAAACACTTCATTACATATTATTAATTCAAATTGAAAACAAAACTTTTACCTCAATCCAATCTAATTCTGCCTCATGGAACTGTAGTAACTCCAGTTCTACTTCTCTTCTGAAACTTTGAATACCACTTTCCCTCTTAGAAGTTTAATCCTTTGTTGTTTCTTCATTATAGAAATCTCTTGATTAGACATCAAAATTGATGCTCTAATACCACTTGATGCAAACTCAGCCTCATATCTGAGCTTAGGTTCACTTAGAACCCAATAGGCCCAGTCTTCTGTTTAAAATGGCGCTTCTTCAAACCCTCGGGAAATAAATCCCTTTATCAGTTTTAATCACTGTGGGAGAAGTTTAAAAGAGATATTCCCTCTGTGTGAGTGGGCTAATTATATTTATAGGTGGGAGGAACCAAAAGGATGTCATGACTTTTCTTCTTTAGCCCAAGACCTTCGTAGCCCTACTTCACTTTAAGACTGGCCTTCGTGGCATCGTCCCAAATACTATAATGCTCTAGCACTAAACCCTTTGTAGCCCTTATTTCCTTATACATACCTTGGCTTCCCTTCGTGGTCAATTCCCTTCTGATAGCCCCCAGAACCAAGCTTCTGATTTCATAGCCTTTTGAGCCAACACACTTCACAACAACTCTCAGAACCAAGCATTATGCCTTAGCACTATACACTATGCATGTATGGGTGTCAATGTGTCCCGGTTTTCTAAGCCCGGAACATATCCTTGGGTGCTCTAGATTATATGGATGGGTTAGGCATTAGCAAGGTGGGCTCCACCTTCGCTGAGCCAGCCTGACAGTGCAACTATGCATCACATATAAAATCGTCGAGTATTCAAACATTTGTGCGGGTACCTAGTTTTTCTTATCAATGTTCTGACCCAAATAAAGGCATGCCAACACTATGGTATGCCTCCTAAGTGGGGTCTACCTCACCATGTAAGCCCACTCCCCATATCATGACCTTTATTGATGATTGACTTAACAATTTTGTCAAGTAAAGTCCTTTGGGTGGGGTCCACTGCCACCTCACTTCTGCTTGTAATATATACAAAGGCTCACTTAGAGTCAGGGCTCGCGTAGATCCTGACACTCAAAGGCTGAGCACCTTACCAAATTATTTTACTCACGTTCCACATCTGACTTGGCTATGCCACATCTTCTTTATGCTTAGTCAACCCAACAACTCCCTTCTTTGTCTCTCCTTCTGTCAAGTGTTGTATCCTGGTGCTGTCAGTTGACGGAGCCCAATCACATAGACTTGGGGTTCCAAACAATTCTTGTCGGGTTATGGTCTTCGAGATGACATGGTTTGGTGCTTTCATTTCATATTTAGGCACCATTTGTTGTTGGTTTCAACATTGTCACTTGACAGATTCTCTATCAACACCAAATATGCTAATTATTGACTCTTTCAGGCTTATTCTTGGCTTTTGCTACGACTCTGATTTCACCTCATGCTCTAGATTTTGGCTTGTCTAGTTGATGGATTTTTTATCCACCCTCGATCAACAAACACCATCTATTTCTCTTGAGATTTTTTTTTCCACAAGACTCTCACTATCCTCTATCATACCTCCATTGTATACATTGGTCTGGTTTAAATATGAGTTTTGGCTTCAATCACTCTAGCTAGTCTTATATCTCAGCCTTCCTCTTAGGCTTCCAAGTTAAGGTTTCCTCTATCCTTCCTGAGCTTGATGCCTACAACCTTAATACATATATGTATAAAAAAATGCTCAACATTCACAGTGAATATAGATTCTCACCCGGAATATACTCAAAATAGAGTGTTTTTTAATTATATGCAAATAATTACAAAAGGATTTTGTCCTTCAAAACACATCGTTTTCACCCTATTTTGGCCTTCTAGCCACTCACAGCCCTCAAATCTCTCTACTTCTCACACCTCTCCTCTTGATACACACACTCCTCTCATAGTCTAATTTACATAAGATAATTTGATACAATAAGGATTGAAATCAATTTGGTTTGAGATCCAAAAATCTCTCTTAGATACACAAAAGCCTCACCTGGACCCTCTAATTTAGGGTTGTTTCATCTCTCCATATTATAACTAACCCAATATTCTCTCTAACTCACACACTATTCTCTAAATATCTCTTAACAAGAAGCTTTCATTACAATATTCCTCACACTAATAAAACTCTCATAAAACATAGGTTTGTACATTAAAATAAAGAATGGAATCAATCTTAGGGAACCAACTCCCTTGGTAAATGAAAACCCCCTAGCCTAGTCAAAATTCACTTTAATTGAAGGTATTTTTCTCACTTTTTAAAATTTAGTAAGAGGATTGGTCGATGGATTAGCAGATGGTGTAGTTGACTGTGTAAGTGGAGGTGATGGTGGAGGAGGAGGATATAGTAGATAAATAAGAGGAAGTGGGGGAGTCTTATCATACAAAGATGAAGCAAATGAAGGATATGACTGAGTATATTTCACAATTCATCACCTTTAAAAAAATACTATGATGGGGATATCAACAATGTGATGCATCCAAAATACCATATCATAGGGAATGATGCCCTAGATCTATAAAGCTCAGTATCTTGTGAAATGACCCTTTTTGGTTGCATTGATGCCACTTCATGGATGGCTATTAGTTTACACAACATATATGTGATCTAATGGAAAAATATTGATCTAGTCTCCATGACATGCTAGGTTTGTGCACCTAAGGTGACACATTAATCTCCTACATCTCTATATCAAGCCAAGTGGGAGGCCCATCGGTAGCATATGTGAAAATATTTGAAAAAAATAGACAACAATAATTAGATAATATAAAAAATATATTATAATCAACTATAAGTATATTAAGACAATAAAATATGCAACTAAAATAATGAGAAATGACAATGATATTACCTCTCATGTCTAGTGGATTAAATATAATAAATAATATCCCATACATTCTTGCTAGTCTATCTCGACATATGGAAAATATATAAGGTGTAGGACATGATCATTCTCGCTATGTAAGAAAGCCACAACATTTTCACCCATGTGACTACAAAGGAACTTTAACTAGCCACTCTTAGGCAACATTTGCTCCACATGCACATATGCTTATCAATCATCAACCAAGGAGGCTAGTAGTTGAGTGTTTATTGATTCATTAAAAATCCCTCAAAAGATAAAGTAAGCAAATATCGAGCAAAGGGGAAAAAACAAAATTCTCTCCATCATGTTATGATAGTGAACCACAACAATAGAAACCATTAATGTAAAATAATGGCAATGAATTCAATCATTCCAATGCTTTTAAATAGATTATCTGCATAGTGCAATACAAGGAATTTAATGCATTACCCATTAGTAGTATGGTGTGAAGGATGGTGATGAAAAGGTTCAAGCACCTGACCTCCTATGATTTAAAAGCATGTAATCTTAACTAGCTCTCAGTAACCATATTGGAAAGAGTGGGAAATTTTCATAAAACTATTATAGCTACTCTAGTGCATTTAATAAATATTGGTTTGTTCAGATTTAAGACTTGATGCAATTCAATGCTTAGAAGTTAAACTCTAGAAAATTTGGGGTTCGTGCGTGAAATTACAACATTAACCAAACAACATTGGTGTTATAGTTTGTGTTGATTTTGTGAAGTTGCTGCTACGCTCCAAAGTATAATCAGGGAATAATGGATTTATCAATAAATAGAACATCAATATAGATATTAACAAAATCATCATCTGCATGTTTAGGAGTGGATTAGGACAAGTTGTCCAAGTTTTATCCCTAGAGCTTCTAAGATAACATCCACAAATTATGATTGGATTGAGAAATATCTGGCAGATTTTTAGTTCAAGTTGTTGAAACCACTTTCTATTTTTATAAATAGTTCCTAGAAAGTTGCAGCTATAACAAACATTTTTTGTAATAATTTTATATAAATACAAGAAAGGAACTAAGAGAAATGGCGGGGGGGGGGGGGCTTGGAAAATTCTGGAATTGATACTTGTGCATTATTTTCAAGAGGAAGAAAAAAATTGAAGACCTAATAGGACTAAATCAAGAGAAGGAGAGCCTTGCACTATCGTGGTGTTTTATTTTGATAATATAGTTGTAGTTTGCAATATATAAATGGGGCTTGTGCACTACTGCTAAGAATAAAGGAACGTTTGGTGACCTAAAAAGAAGGGACTAGCAAAAGGAGTCAAGCTTGTGTATGGGTACCTCATTTATTTCTACTATTGGTGTTTTCTTCAACTTTAGAATATAATATTAGGTTTTGTATACTATTATTTGAACTTAATAAAGGATTTGAAAGTTTTTAATCAATGAAATGACATTTTTTATAATAGTGTGTGGATTTTTCTATGACTTTCTTGTGTATGTGTTATATCTTCATTTCTGAGAAACAAATATACTTTCATTTTTTTAATTGAATTATCTTTCTTCTTTTCACTAATTACATTTATATGTTGAAATGTTAATATAATCTTCTACAAGTTGGTTTATGGATTGTACTTAACAATTTTTTGGAGTAGTGAACTATTTTTTGTCTGAAGCAATTAATCCTCCTTTCAATATCTAACAATTAAATATTTTATGCTCCCAATTGGGATAGATGAACTAATTATTTATCCCAATTGGGATAGTTAGATTTAGGATGGAAAGTATATATAGATAAATTAGTTAGTTGTATTTTTGTTATTATATTAGACTGCATTTAGTTTTAGGAAATAATATTTAAAAGTATTCTTTCAAGGAGAAATTCATTCAATGGAAACCAAGCTCGCATACTAGTTGACATCACCACAATAAATGAGTATATGCCTAATGTATACCTTGATCGAGTGATGATCCCATCTTGTATGAGGAACCTTCTTTCTTATCAACAATTGGCACTAGAAGGAGGGTAAATGAAAACTTGACCTTATGGAGCTATTCATTTCAATGTTTTTTTATTATTAATGGTTCTTTCCCAAACCCCTATTTGGAGATGTGTTTCTAAACATGTATCATGTATCGTTAATTTAAAGATAGTTAAACTCTTGTCAAAAGTTACATTTGATGGTGAGAGTGAAATGTATGCATTTGAAAAAGCTCTTCAATTTACTCAAAATTGTGTTACTAATAATACAGTTCATGAGGTGAGGTGGAAGGAGCTTTGGAAACCCTTATGGTGACTAAGCTTTCACCCTAGCCAACTAATATTTTCTTAATTTGTGTGAATTCTATACATATCTCTTTTACGATTTTGTTCAATGGTGAATCCCTATGATTTGATGAAAAGGACGGTTTCTTTTCTAGGTATGGCTTTCAGTCAAGCTTGTTCTTCTCCAGTTTTGTACAGTTCCTTGCTGAAATTTGGTTCTAGTCTTCCAGTGCTTCAAGAAATTATTTCCCTCAATGTTCCTATGGATGAGGAAGTGTTTTGTTGTGAAAAATGTTTTTCAGAGCATGACTTGGTTTTCAGGTTTAATGGGTGTTGGCCGCAGTTGTCTAATCTTCACAAATGGATCTTTGAGCCATGGAAGTCGATTTTGACAAATGAATTGAATATTTACCCTATGCTCAGGGTCTTTTCATTGTGGGTTTTGATAAAATAGAGGACAAGAAGGCCATTTGTGAATTTGGGCCACGGTTTTGGGGTAGTGTTGGTCTCTTCATGCAACCTTGGACTCCCACTTTTGATTCGATAATGACATCAATCTCCATGGCCCTTGTTTGGGTAAGGCTTCTGAACCTTCCCTTGCATTTTTGGAATATTCCATCACTATCCTCTATAGGGGATATGTTGGGAAAGTTATATTGTTGTTGTCTCGATATTGAAAAATTTTACAAGACTACTTATGCTTGAATATGTGTGGATTTGGAATGAAACAAGAGTTTTCCTACAAAGATTAATCTAATGGCTCCAAACTATGTATTGGTCCAAAATATCGATTATGAGAATTTTTCATTTAGGTGTGGAGCATGTTATGAAATGGGCCATGTAATTAAAAACTACCCCAAACATATCTAGAATAGGAAATACCAAAAAATTTCTTGAAGGCCCAAATGGGTGATCACTATACGGTATAAAAAGAGGAAGATCTTCAAGGTAAGAAAGAATCAAAAGAAAAGAAGGAAGCAGACACAGTAAAAGAAAATGCATGTGCTGGAAACAAAAACCAAGCAAGAAAAAATGCATAAAGATTCTCCAAATGCAGCGAAAGTGGAAAATAATAAAATCCTTGAGGAAAACAGATCCCCTTTAGAAGAAACAAAGAATAATGTTGAAAAGGCATCTTGGTGCAGATCAGGTAGATGAGGAAGATTTCAAGAATAGTAATGTGCACTTTCCAAAGAAAGACCCATTGGAATATGCAAAAAATACGAGTTGGACACAAGTTGGGAAGAAAGGAAAAAAAAGAAAAAAAGTCACCCAGAAATACAAGAAGTTAGATTAAGTCGAAATAAAATAGTGAAAGGGATTTTTCGAAAAAAATTAGTTGGAAAGGGACTGAAATTTGTGTGTCATGGGGAACTCACTTGAGGGTTTGGATTGAGCCTCTGTGCTCAATCTCAAATCTTCAAGCCTTTGAATTCACTGAAGCATGTAAATGGTTATGGCCATGTATCCAACCGTTTTCATATAAATGTTATTTGTTTCATCTAAAAAATAATAATATGGTTCATGAGGGTGTCATGTGTAGCTTGTTAACTCTTATATTTGAAGGTCGAGTTAAAAATAGTATGATACCTTGACAAACACCTCTATTCACACGTTGGAACAATTTGTAGATGAGCTTTTATTTTCTTTTAATAATTATGATTATGATCAACTATGTGAGGATTTGAATGATATTAGGATGAAACTAGATGAGTCATTAGAAGATTATTTAACAAGGATTTTACATATTTGTTATAGATTTCCTTTAAATTATATGCCTTCTATTAGTGAATGGTTTCGATATCTTATTTATGTTTTTGATGAGCAAGATCAAATAATTATTAATAAATTTGAACTATGTATTGATACCCATTCACATAATGATTTGGAATCACATGAGAATCCCTAGGATTTGGAAGTTATAAATGAACAACATTGTTTGACAACATTTTCCACTATCACAGATGTGGATCGAGAGAAGCATGATATTTTAGAAGAAATATTTATGACTTCTAAGAATTCTCATCTTCCAATATTTTCTAAAAATGTTACCAACTTAATGAAAACTTTACCGAGCTCTCATTTTTTTGAAGGTCACATCAAATCAAGACTTTCATGTTGATTTTGAAAAGTGATGATGCAAAATCACTATTTTTTCATTTTAGAGTTGAAGTTCTGACATTTTTCTAACATGGCATTAAAATTCAAATATCATGATTACAAAAGACATAAAAACCATGTTAAAATGCAAACGTGGTGATGCAACATCACCTCTCTTTTTTCAGGGTCAAAATTAAAACATTTTTCAACCATGGCATTAAATACCAAATATCATGATTACCTTAACCTTGAAAATCAGCACTTAAACTTTGTCGACATTTATGTTGTTTCTTCTTCTTTTAATGCTTGTTTTTTAAGTGTTTTTCAAATTTCTCTAACTTTAATTTTATTTTCGGGGTTAAAATTACCAATTAATTAACATTACAACTTTGACCATTGGTACCATAATAACTAAAAATATATAGCGTTGCATACTTTTTGTTAATTACTAATTATTTATTTTTGCAATAATTTCCATTATAAAAATTGAGAAAAAAAATGTAAATATTTTCTTAAGGGGCGAAAATCAATTTTACAATAAGCACATTTGTGTTTTAAAAACACTAAAAAGCATTGTGCTTTTTTAAATAAGGGAAAAAAAATTACATTTAGAAATTAAAAAATACCAAAAACAACCTTCAAAATTAAAAATAATAGGAAAAAAATAAAAATAAATAAAAATAAAAATGGGTGGCAAAAGGAGGGGAGTGCTCTATGACCCCAAGTAAGTTAAATTGTTAGAGTATTCATGTGGTATAGGCCATCTTGAAATTAATCAAGTAGAAGTTGATGGTCTCTATCAAGATATTCAATTCATTAAAGTTAATCAAGTCAAGTCACTTGTTGTATTGGGAGATTCTCTCGTATGTAGCACCTCGTAAAGGGCTCCCCCCTCGAAGGAAAAGAAATTTGTAGACAAAATATGAAAGAATTACAGGAGCTATGAAAGGAATCTCCTCAATAGCATACTTTCATGTCCTAAGAGACTTCAATAAAGAAGCAAACCTTTGTGAAAATGAGCATGAAAATTGAAAATGGGTGATCTGAAAGGTAATGGCCATATCAGGCCATCACTAATTTCGTAGAACTTAATGGAATTAATATTAAAATAAATAAAATAAAAAATAAAAAATAAATTATTAAGTTTTAAATCAAAAAATAGGGATCCCATGGCACAATGTGGCATCCCCTTTGAAATGATGTCATGCAAGGTATTTGGGCATTTATTCTTATATCATTTCACTAGTTTCGAAGCTCTGGAAGGTTATCCTTTCCAAGCATCAAAATATAGAGTACCTCTCATCCCAGATCATGCTTCTATGGGTTGATACTACCTAGCATGGTGGATAATAATGAAGTGTGACATAATTGTGTTGATCTGTGAGAGTGAGAATATGATGAAGAGAAGGATCGAGGCAATCTCATTGCCACCCTTCTCTGCATGTGATGGTCATGATCATGTTAATTCTAAAGTGAGGAGAACACAAATGCATCATGCATATTTTGGGAAAGTTTCCATTATGAGCTATGATTTTAGGGAGAAAGGGTTGTTGTTTATCTTCAACCTGTGGACAAGATATTATGATGATCAGTGGGAGTCATGCATCTCTTCTCTACGTTGATCTCCAGCCCATTTGGAGCTAGGTGTGTTCTTTATTCAAGTAATTTCTCTATCTGGTTCTAAGTTTGTTAATTTCCAAGTTTGGTATGTCATTGTGATGAATTTATTTCTAAGAAATTTCAAAAGTATACTATGTAGTATGTCCAGTGTTACACTAGAAAAAGTGTGTATGTTAAAGTATGATGTTGGAAAGGTATTTTTGCTCTTAGAGAAGAATTATGGGTATAAGTGGCATATTTTCTTTATTGTCACTAATAAAAATTGACTCAATTTTCGATGGCCTTTTATTGCTATTACCATGAAATTTGGTCGCTATAATGAAAAAAGGAGGTTTTCCTAAACATGGAACTCGGTACATTCGCATTATCAACATTTTCCAATTTCAACGTAATTTCAATGCATACCACACATCGACAAACTAATAAAATGACAATCATATGGTATCACACGATCAATGATAGGGCAATCAGTCTACCACCAAAAGTGTACATGCTTCGATGAAACATGTCATCGAAAGGTTGACAGATGTAGAGTACTCTAGTGTCAAACAATTGATGATAATGGTGGTTAGTCTACCACTGAAAGTACATGTACTTCAATGAAATGGGTCATTGGAAGACCGATGGATGTAGCCTAGTCACTCTACTGAAATTACTGGGAATAGGAGTCCAAAGATTAACAGAACAATTAGCATTGGTAGACAAGTGACAACCAATTTTTTTGCGATGAATGTATTATATCATCAACATTAATAGCGATCATGAGACTGACGAGATGGATTTTATTGAGATTTTGTAGATTTCTATGGTGAGAATTTTGAGATTTTTTATTCGGATTGTCCATAGTCTCCATTTTCCAGTCTATATTTCGAGTCTATAACAAGACTCATACTTAGGACTAATGTGCAAAGAAGAGAAAGAAGCAAGGGAATAAATATGGGAGATACATGAACAGAGAGGAGATCCGACCAACAAATCCATAAGATGAAGAAAAACCTAGGAAAGAAAAATTACATAAAATAGACTAAACGTAATATCTAATGAGATATTAAATATATTATTTATTATTTATTTATTTAATTTAATTGTTATTTTATTATTGATTTAATTTATATTTAAATAATTCTAATATGTTATTTTTATAAATTTTAAAATTGCTAATGAGGATGAATAAATAATCAATAATACTATAGTCTTATTACTAAGAGAAATATTAAAATATAAAGTTAATAATGATATTATTAACTATAGTCTTATTTTATTAAGAGAAATATTAAAAGATAAAGTTAATAATAATATTATTTTATTGTTAGTATTCATAACAAAGTTATTAGTAATAATTTTCATATAATAATAAAATGCATTACAATACTAATAAGAAATTTATTATTAATAATTTTATGGTTTAATAATTAATTATACTTAATAAAATAATAACTATAATAATAGTTATTTTAGGAATAATTTCAAATAAAGGGAAGCAAAGGGGAAGGGGGCACATGAAAAGGAAATTATTAAGAGAGGGAGCTATAAGGAATGAGCTAATAGGTTAGATAGGATCGAATGCGACACTATGACAGGAGGAATAAAGGCAAGATCGGGCTGAAATGATCTAAAATGGAGAGGGGTTAACCTGCAAGGGGGAGGGGAGTCAATGGAGAAAATAAGAGGGGGGGTGGGGCTCAAGGAAATAGGATTGTGGTATGGTTGTGTGGGAGAGTAATGGAATCCAATTTCTTCTTATTTCCAATCCCCCATGCCTATTGAGATTATGAGGGTGCTTAATGATTTCAAGGGCATCATTATTTTTTCTTTTATACTTACGGTTTTCATTAGCAATAACTTTAGTGTCTTCTAAGAAAATGTGATGACAAGTCTTAGTTGAATGTTCATCCAGTGTTGAAGATCATGCTCTACCATTTTTTATGTCAGTGCCATGTTCTTTAAGTCTAATCCTGAAGGTCCTTCATGTTTCTCCAATATAACAATTTCCGCAAGAACATATGACTTTATAAACGCCCTTATACTGGAGTTGATCGGGTGTGTTTTTCACAGATCTCATATTTAGTCTTATTGTCATCATGGGCTTGAAAGAGGTTTCAATATATTTCTTTTTTAGAACCTTAGCCAGCTTGTCTTTGACCCCTTGAATGTATGGTAGATATGCCCTTCTGCTAGAAACTTGGGAATTCATTTCAGGTTGTCTCTCCTTGCTTCCGAATCTAGCTATTCTAATGATCTTGATGATGTATGTGTTTTTATATCCAATGCGAGCAAAGACCTTCTTTAAATATTCTATTTATTCTTCAGTATGAGAGGAATGGAGTTTATTGTCATCATAAGACCAATGAGGAAAAGTTTTTTTTTTAATATTAAAAAATATATATGTCCACATGTGATGTTAGCAACCCAACATAGAGTTTTGGAGCTTTGACTTCAATTTTATACGTTGATTGACTTCCAAACTAGACCCCATATATTTAATTTGTTGCTTGAAATATAATTCTTGATTAAAATTGGTATGGTTAATTCATAGTATAGGAGCATGTATGCATAACCTAAGATCACTAAAGTCATGTCAATTAACCAAAACATAAATTTTATGACTATTTGCAATGTAACAGTTGGATTAGAATGAAAACTTCAAGAATTTGAAGCTACACACCCCACTTTGATTGTCATCTCCCATAAGTAGGGACTTGTTTCTACTATTAACTGGAAAGCCAATGTGATTAAGCCATAATACCATAGATTGCATGCATGGTCACCAGTTTGAGACACAGAAAGCACTCTAGTTGAATCTAGGGACAAGATAGTGGGAATAAAGTAGCTTTCCATGTGTAAGTGGTCTATTGTTTACGATGGCCAATCTAGAGAAAGGTATAGGTATTGTCATTATTCACATATAAATGTTTATTGAGATAAAATTGCAAAGTGGGTTATGATTTTTGTGAACTCACATGAAGAACAATGGTTTTCTATTTTATATTTGATAGAATACTGAGAAGAGGATGTCTAATAATAGAATGAGTTTGGTTCCCATGCAATGTAATGGATTGAGATTAAAGAATACGATAAATAGGAGGAATACATCGAACTATATGTACACATACCTTGTACTAAAATTGACATGAAGAGATGGAATAAAATAACAATGGCATTAAATGTTACAATGTGACAACAATTAGTTAAAACAAAACACAACACTTAAATTTACTTAAGTAAATTTTCTAGTTACTCTAATGGTGGTGGTTTACAAATTAATAATGCCTACTTCATTTTATCACTGAAGCCCAAGGATGTAAGCATGATTGTAAAATATCTTACCTTGTCGCATGGTTGCCTAATAAATTGTCAGAGTTTTACCAAGGAAATTTTGTGTATTTTGTGTTATTTTGAATCTTGTCATTATTACTCTTCTCTGGTTACTATTTTTACAGACCATCAAATACCAACATGAAAATAATTGGTTTCCATGATGGAGAAAGAAGTTATATGTCAGTCACCAAAACTATTGTTACTCATTAACAATTTCACAAATATCTTGAGTGTGCTAAAGTATAATAGTGAAAAATTTAAAACATACGTTTGTGTGTATCTAGTTCAAAAATATATTTCTCACCAAATGCACTTTGATCTGATATTGATTTTTATAACTTAAATTAATCACATAAATATGTATTATGCACATTGTTATTTTTATAGATTTGCACGTGTATGAATGTTGAATGTGTTATTTTAGAATGCATTTTATTCAAATGTTGACTTAAGGACTAGCATATCCACTAACAGAGCATGTGTAAGTGCAAAAACCCTAAAAAAAAATGCAAGAAATTAACTCTACCAAAAAAATATATTTGCATAGAATTAGTGAATCTTGGTGCAAGTCCCCATGTTTCGACTATGCTAAAATAAAAATAATTCGTGTGTGCTCATTCCAAATGTCATAACCTTATCATCACTATTATTTCAAGTATGATGTGTTATAGATTTATTATGCTAATTCTCTCAGTGAATTTATTTTTCCGATGGTGGGAGGGTTTTCACAATAACTATGGAATCCATACTATGGTAAAACTAAGATAAAGAGTGGAAAATTGTCTTTTCCAATTAGAATCTGAAAATATTATACTGCGTGTGTTGTTATCAACCATTAATATTATTGTTTGAAGATGAAATTATTCTACAAAGTTGCTGAAAGTTATAAAATATAGAACCCAACGAAAAGTTCTAAGACAAAGTTCATTCACAATGTGCAAATGTTTCATACAAAAGATGTATTGCACCCACAAATAGAGGAAACCTATTTTTCATTGTGTAAGTTGGTAAGGAATATGATGCCCTTTGAACTCCCCAATACTATTATGACTTGATAAAATATGTAGTCCCATTAACCTATTTTGGTAACTTGTGAGCTTTAATATAATTTCTTTCATTTTTCTACAATAACAAGGTGCAACTAGAGAAATAGGTAATACCAAATGTCGTGGACATGGATTTATAATGAACATAAGTTTCTATATTATCTGTATAAAGTTTAAACATGTATATATGCACTTCATAATTGGCCAAAACCTATTCAATATAGACACATATACACAAAAAAAAAAATCAAGGAAATTGAGAATTAGTAACTTGAACACGTATTGCTTTTTTATTTGAGGCCAATCGCAAACTCCAAGAAAAGGAAAGGATGTGAGTTCCTTCAAAGTCATAGAGCACCCCTCCTACACTTTTCAACCCTGGGTTTCGCTTAAAGGCTTAATCAAAATATAGAATTCTCTACTTTTATTTCCATTACTGAAACTCAAGAGGGGGAATATGAAGCTATAAACATGATCTTACTATAGAGTGTGTTGCCTTTAATATTTGAATATGAAGATATTGGAACAATTTCTATTCTATGTTGTTAGTTATTTTTATTCTATGTTTTCCATAATGTGAAGGGTAGTAAGTTTAAATATTTAGGTATTTAGTTTCTTTGACAAGAGAGCAAAGGTCATTGCGACTATTTTCCCTACATTAGGTTCTACATCCTAGAAGATAGATCACTTATGAGAGAATATTTCTACTAAATCACATCTCAATTTTTGTTGTTGACGCATTTCGAACCACTAAGTATGCTTCATCATTTGGGCTTGGATGAAAGTACTGATCCAACACAACCATTATATATATTGTAGAGATGTCCAATGGTCAGAGAAATGAACAATGAAGGAAATAATAATTTGGTCAAAATAGACGTTAAGAAATTAAAATAAAATATTAAATCTAGTCAAAATAAAAATATGTTATTTTTATTTTGACCTAATTTAAAAATTATTATTTAGATTTTGGGAAATTATTACTTTAACCTTAATACTTTGGAATAAAAAAAATACCATATATATATATATATATATATATATATATATATATATATATATATAACTATGACATGTTATTAATATCTTAATATAATATCAAATTTATTTAAACATTACTTCTTTGACTTAATAAATAATAAAATTGATATATTAGTACCAATTTCAAAAATTAATGATGTTATTATACTATTGACCTAATCTTATTAGGTAAACTTCATATTAATATCCAAAATAAATAAACAAACCATAATAACAATAATATGTTCTAATATCTTAATGTTAATATTAGATTTATAATAATTAATATTAGATTTATAACTAATAAATTATTTACTTTATAGCTAACAAAAATGTTTCTTAATTTCTTAATATAATATCAAAATTGATTCAATATTACTTCTTTAACAATTAATAATAATAATAATAATAATTTGATATATTTGAATTAAGGCTTTTATGATCTATAAATCATATATTAGAGAATTTTCGGTGAAAATCACATCATAAGAAATATGTCAACACGTTTCAAACCATCTAGTGTGGTTCATTGTCAATACAAGAACCATCATGTCCTAATAATGAACCATACTGATGATTTGAAGTCGTTGTCATATTTCTTATGATGTCATTTTCAATTAGAGTTCTCTCATAAATAATTTGATATATTAGTACTAATTTCAAAAAATAATAAATAAATAAATGATATTATTATACTTTTGACCTAATCTTATTACTTAAACTTCATGCTAATATCCAAAATAAATAAATTAAAGATAATATTATAACCATGACTTAGACTTATTACTTAAAATAAAAAATAAAAGAAGGGGAAAAACAAGAAATCAAGGAAATAAAGAAAAGAAAGCACACAGGAATCAACCTAAATGAAGGGAAAGCAACACTAAGAAAGAAAGGAGAAGGAGAGGGCACAAACCTAGGGAAAAAGAGAAGGGATCTGTAAGTTTAGGGAAGCTATTGAAATTGAAAAGAGGTCTATAACACTCAAGATAGGTGGAAAATTAGTAGTTTTTTTATCCCTTCTCTTTTTCCCTAGGTTTATGCCCTCCTCTTCTCCTTTTTTCCTTAGTGTCATTTCCCCTTGCTTAAGTGTGTTTATTTTCTTTATTTCCTTGATTTCTTATATTTTCCTTCTTCGTTTTTAAGTAATAAGTATAAGTCATGGTTATAATATTATCTTTTATTTATTTATTTTGGATATTATCATGAAGTTTAAGTAATTAAGATTAGGTTAAAGTATATAATATATTTATACTTATTATTTTTTTTAATTAGTTACTAATATATCAAATTGTTATTATTAAGTCAAATAAGTAATATTAAATCAATTTTGATATTATATTAAGATATTAAGAACATTTTATTACTTGTAAGTCTAATATTATTAGTTATAAGTCTAATATTATATTTATAAGTTTAATATTATAATAATAATAATAATAATAATATCCATTTTTAAGGTCACAACCAAGCTAGACACCAAATTTGTGTATGAGACCCTCTTGTTTGTGGGACAAGGGACCCACCTCCATGCAGCGATTTGACTGCAAAGTCTATGAAGGCATACATACTCTTACCCCCTTTGGTTTTCAACCTGTGACCTCTTAAGAGGAAACACATGGTCTTAACCATTAGGCCCACTCAAGCTGTATATTAAGATATTAGAACATATCAATAGTTATTATCTTTTGTTTAATCATTTTGGATATTAATATGAATTTTAAATAATAAGATTAAGCCAATAGTATAATAACATCATTATTTTTTGAAATTGGTACTAATATATCAATTTATTATTATTATTAAAGTCAAAGAAAGTAATATTAAATCAATTTGATATTATTACTAAGATATTAAGAACATATAATACTTATATATAATATAATATATATGATTATTTTTTAATTTCAAAGTATAAGATCAAAGTAATAATTTCAAATCTAGATAATAATTTTTAAAATTAGGCCAAAATAAAAATAACATATTTTTATTTTGACTAGATTTAATATTTTATTTGAATTTCTTAATGTCTATTTTGACCATTTTATTGTTTCCTTCATTGTTAATTTCTCTCATCGTTGGGCATCTCTCTGCATTATATATGATGGTTGTGTTGGAAAAATACTTTCATCCAAGTCTTGATGATGAACCATACTTAGTGGTTCGAAATGCATTGACAACAAAAATTGAGATGTGATTTATCGGAAGTATTCTCTCATAACATTATGAATCATAGAAGTTTTCATTCTAAAAAGATAGATCAATGTCTCGTGAGCCAAATTTTCCATCATACATATTTACGTAGGGTAGCCCAAGCTCTTTGGAAAATAGGTTTGTTGCGAAATGATCCTTTGTAAGCTTTGATCCATCTGTCAAGAATATAAGGATAGGAAGGACAAGCTACTTTATGGTAAATTCCTTCCAAAACAAACTACCAAGCTTGCGAGGATTCTCCTAAAAGAAGATAGAGGGCACACTTGGAGGGGTCATTCATACCTCTTTTACTTAAATTTTCTACAATAAGAATCTTACCATGAGCCAATTTCAAAACGATATATTCATTTTTGGAATTATACCATTAGTGTGTCATATTTATCACCATACACTTGATTTAGGGGGTATCAAATATTTGAAGAGATGTGTTTCATAACACTTTTTTTGTATAATTTTGTGTAACCCAACTCCTAGAATCTTCCTCAAATAATGACCTTGGATCACATCCTTACAGAGCAGAGAAGAAAGAGGGAGGAATATTATGAATTTGTCTAGTAAATTCTCCCAAATTACAAACTTTCCATACTCTGAATGGGAGGGATCAATAATATATGTCATAAAAGGAGGATTTTCCCTGGTCATGAAGCCATGATTTCAAAGCAAGGAGTGGAGGGACAAAAGAGATGGGGGCCCTTCCCATTATGCAATCATTCCAAATACTAATATCTTTTCCATTACACAAAGTCCATGAAAGCTTCTCTTGAATGGGAGGAGAGGATGTGTAGAGAAACTTCCAAATTTGTGAATGATTCCAGGGTCAAAGAGTCTAATCCAAACAATGTTGTTAATCTCTAGAGAGGAATTTTACATGGATTTCTTTACATCACTTGTCAACTTTCTTGTTGACAAATCTCCATAATAGTTTAGCTCCTAAGGCTTCGTTGACCGAGAAAGGGGCTTTTATTCCTATCCCACCATGAGATTTGGGGGCTCTCACTATGCACCATTTCATCAAATGAAACTGATTGTCATTTATTTTGCCTCCTTCCCAAAGGCGTTTTCATAGATCTTTAGATATAGATTGTTTTAATCCCATAGGGACAAGTAGAGAGGCTAACTGGTAAATTGGATAAGTCAATAAGATCAATTTTAAGAGAAAAAGATGTCAAAATGGATTTAACCATCGTGTAGCAATTTGGTTTTTTGGATAAGGTGGGAATAGTGGATAAAATATTGTAAATAAGGTGTGCCTAGTGGATTGAATATTGGAAATAAGGTGTGACTAGTGGATTGATAAGATGTGACTAGTGGATTGAATATAAGAGAAATCAATTTTAAAAATCTAATGAAGAAACACTTAATCCTTCCCCAATGAAGTTGCAATTTATGTTAAGGAGAAATATTCATGTATGAAAGTGAGCACTCCCTTAGATATTACATTGGTCCAAGACAAAATGTGGGATAGACTACAATGAAATTTTCCACTATATCTAATGCAATCTATCCTAACACATGCTAAGGGAATGGATGTTGGCATTATGGCTAATGTTTTGTCCTTGATGGAGACCTTCTTGATAAAGATGTACTTGATGTCAACATAGTGATTGTAGAACTAATGTACATATTAGGAATACTGGTGCGGATACTTACAAAGGATATGGACAAAGAAATGGCAGTTCAATTACATATGGATGATAAAAGTGAAGTTTGATAACGTATACAGGGTTCTTATGGATAAGGGTCACATACATACACAGGTCATGTGAGTAAAAGTCGTGTACATAATATGAACCATAGAAATCTAGATACCAAGGGTCATTACCATGGTATTTTCCCATAATAATTTTTACAAAAAAAATTATTTGATCCTTCAATAAATACTAATTACATTACCAAAGGATTTACCCAAAGTATTGGCTAAGGAAAAAATATATATATAAGCAGATGGATATAAATGTGTTATGTGTGCAATTGAATAGTCATTTATGTGTGATATGATGTATAATAGGTGTGCACTAGGGAGCAAGGAGATGACTCATATCTGGAAGATCTGAAACTACATTAATCACTAATGGTTAAACTTGACTAATTTGTTTATCTTTGAATATCAAATGATGCAAGATCCGTTTGACGTTTTTGAAGCGATTTGTGATTTAATAGTCAAATTTGCAGAAAATATGATTGTGAATTGTAGCGAAGATTTGATTTAGTATTTGAAGATTTGTACACTATTTTTCCTCAGTAAGGCCACATACATACATGGATTTGGTTCAGCACAACTGCGTATAGATTATGTGATATTTTATTCAGTATGTCAGTATATATATGTGGGTGTTATGCATGGTAATCACGTACACACTCAGGTTTGTTTTATGGAGGTCACGTATATGTAGTAGGGTTTGAGTTGTTGCTTGATGATGATAGTTGATGATGTATGATCTATTTGTTGTTGTCTATCAATGATGTCTTGATAAGCATCGGTTGTATCTGGTAGTGTTGACTGGGTTGATTTGATTGTGGATTGAAATGTTGGTTAGTGATGATGCTACATGATGTGGATCTATGATTAAGTTGCTAATGTGACTCAGTATGTTAGTAACTTAGTGATTGATGTAGTGATTTAGCTTTTGAGTGATTTGAGATCTATACGTAGGTTACAGTTAGAACAAGCGTGTATATATGTGGTTATGCTTATGATCAGTCATGCCTAATTTATGAAGTAAAATTGGCAAGGCTTTGTATGACTGCATATTACTTCTGTGTTGATGAAAATGTGGCTATGATATTTATTTTTAATTTTATTCAATGGATTTATTTATGGATTGATATAACGGTTCATTGTGCATTGGTATGATCTAATCATGGTGATTCAACATTCATTGTTACAATTTCTTCAGTAATTCAGTTGATATTCAGCAGTGACTCAATGATTTTATTCAGATTCTATGATTCAGTATTCAGTGTTACAATTTCTTCAGTGATTCAGTTGGTATTCAACAATGCCTCAGTGATTGTATTCAGATTATGTGATTCAGTATTCAGATTGCTATATCGATATGGGTTTATTCTTGATGTGGGTCTAGTGTGAAAATATGATGAAATATGGCCTACAAGTTGTTTGATGATTTTTTACAAGTGGATCCAATGTGAAACATTTTGAAATGTGGTCCACAAGGTGTTGAGGGTTGTAGCCTTCAGTGAGGGGGTAGGAGCTCCCTTCGAGTAGGAGCTCGTAAATACGATTAGGGGGTTTTAGATCCATTCCAATAGGTACTAGAGAATGAGTGGAGGTTGATTGTTGGAATTATGATACAGGTGTTGTCCTTGATGGAAACTTACTCAGATGACAGTTCACAATGCAGCAAATTAACAACAAAGAATTACATATCAGACTCTAAAGATTGAAGAAAGAGAGTAGTTTAAGAAGTATATGTTGGTTCACTTTGTCCAAGCATTGTATACACATGGGTTAACAAAAAAAAAGGAGTGTATACATATACATGCACTTTCATAGAAGGAAAAACACATATGGGATGGAAAACCAAGGTTTTGGTCCAAGGTATTGACCCTAGGTATTTGGTCCAAGGTATTCGTCATAAGTGGTTTTAGTCCAAGTATTGAGAAAGGCCTAAAACTATATAAGGAAGAGAATATCATTTGGCCAAAGTGTGAAAGCAATGAATATCTTATTAAGAGTGAGATAAAAATAAAATATGCATGTTATGGGTTGTTGGTGCTTTTCTTGATCTGAACCTAGGATGAACCTTAGTGGTTGATGAGGGATGAGATCTAATCATGGATCGAGATCTGAAATGAATTATCATTATCTGGTTTGATCATGGATAGTCTAGATCTGAATACTAACACATTTTTTATTCTGTAAATGTTATGATCTGGGTATGACTGAATTCTAGAATAGCTGCAAAGTTATGAGTTAATATTTGTAACTCTGTACACTGGTTGGCTTTGATAAAAGCATGTATACACGTTGGTTTGACACATCGAAGTACCATATACATTATGAAATATGATATTTGAAGTTGCAGTTGGTTCCGGCTGTTGTTGAAATATGATATTTGAAGTTGCAGTTGGTTCTGGTTCTGGGTTCTACTTTGCGTTCTGGTGGCTGTATTCTGGTGACAGTGTTTTGAATGATCAGATTGATTGATTGTGATTTTCTTCGTTGATGATGGGTTGTCAGTGATTGATTGATTCAATTGTGGTTGGTTCTGAGAGTGATGTTTGAGTTTCAGTGATTGGTTGATGCAGATGTATTTAATGGTTGTATTGGAGTTATGATTTTGAGCTTCAATGTTGTTGATGGGTCCAATATGAAAATTGGATGAAACGTGGCCTTCAGATTGTGGTGTTGTGTTCTAGGAGTGTCCAGTCTAAAAATTTATGAAACATGGTCCCTGGAGGAATAAGTGAAGGTCGTAGCCTTCTATAGGTCGTCGCCTACGTACTGGTAAACATATCGGCTAGTACAAGAGCCAAGGGGTTAGAGCTCCCTTCTAGTAGCAGCTAGAAAATGAGTGAAGGTTGGATCCTTTTGTAGGCCGGTGCCTACGTACTAGTAAATGGATTGGCTAGTACAAGAGCTAGGGGGTTGTAGATCCCTTCCAGTAGAAGCTGGAGAACGAGATAAGGTTGTAGCCTTCGATAGGTGGGTGCCTGCATACTGGTATGAGTTTGCACTAGTACAAGATTGTAAACAAGTTTTTCTTATATTAAAAGAACACTACAACAGGTGGTTTTTGTCCCGCATTGGCTTTCCACCTTAAATCTTGGTGTTCATGTGTGTTTCTTATGTGTGATGGTTTGTGCTATTATTACTACACATGGTTACGGTTTATATGGTCAATGAAGTATTGATGCACTATTTAAAGATCAACATATGATGAATTAATTGAATCGTAAGTTTGATGGATATACGTTGGTTGCCTTAAATACAGTTGAGTGTACACGCGAGTTACCTTCATTAAAATCACATATATAAATCAGAGTATGAAAAGAAAAAGTTACTGATTTGACTAATATTTATTCACCCCCCCCCCCCTCTCAATATTATTTCCAACAATTGGTATCAGAGCAGGTCCCTTGGCAAAAGCTTGATTGCTTAAAAGAAGATCCTTAGAAACAATGTGAAAGAAGCTAAAGAAGAAAGCGCCTCATAAAAGGAAGACATCTCAAAGGAATAGTGACATCAGGAGAGGCAATAGGTTGTTAGGAAAAAACAAGTGTTCAGATTCAAAATCACCTTAGATTGAAGATGAACAAGAATAAAAAGTATCAGGTACAAATTTTTGGTCTTCTAGTGATACTCTTCTTTGTTCATGCAATGTTGAAGATATTGAAATTGATCGTGAAATAAAGATTGAGGTAGAAGTTAAAATACTCACAGATAAAATCAGAGATCAACAAGATCTATTTAACAAAAGGGAGTGTTCCTTCAAAGAAGAAGTTACCATACTAAAAGCTCAGTTGGAGGAAGAAAACAAGATAAGGAAGCAGTACAAGGAAAAGGGAGATCAATGTCAAAAGATGCGGGATGAAGTAACATAATTAAGAAATGAATCAGATGAAAAAGGCACAACAATCAAGGAACTTAAATATAGGTCCAGTTACTATGAAATTCTTGAAGCTAAGATCCTCTCTCTAAAAGAAGATCTTGAAAAATCAAATAAGCAGAATGAAGAACTACCTCAAGCATATGAAGAACAAGAAAATGAGATTCTCAAATTAAGGCAACAAGTGCAAGAAGGAAGAAAGGCTGAAGAAATCATGAAGAAGAAATATCTTGAAAAGGAAGAACAAAATCAGGTTGAGGTAAATTAGAAGAAAAGGATAAATTGTTATGATTTCAAGACAGTACTAAGATTTTGGATAATATTCTTAGTAGTCAAAGGTCTCCTACCATCAAAACTCATCTTGGTTTTCATGAATTTATTGAAGGTGAATCTAGCTCACAAGGTGAGGCAAGGAACTCTAATGGAAAATATAAAATTCCCAATAAGGAGATGAGAGGTCAACCCCATCAACAACCAAGGAAATAAATTCTTTAAAGAAAATCTTTTACTCCTAACTTTGGAAGTGATAGTCCGTTATTTCCTCCAATGAATAATGTTGATTATTTTATATGTCATAATTTTGGACATGTTTGTTATAGACATTTTTGGGCACTTCAACCCCAATCATAAATGTCCATAAACTGAGGACTCTTAAGTCCCTAAAAGGGTTGCTTCACTACCTAAAGGAACAAGGTCAACTGATTACATCATCTCCCAGAAGTTCTCCATTGAAAACTGCTCATAAATGGTCAAAACTGGACCATACTGAAAGCTCCATGCAGAGGGTGCGATGCATATCACCTTCCCAATGAACAGGGTGCGATGCATACTATTTTTCTCCTCTGTAGAGTGTGATGGTCGAGAATGGACAAATGGAAGGGACCAAAATGCGAGGTGGAAGACCATGGAATCTTCCAGAAGCTTCGCCTCTGACACTTGCCACTCCATTTTCGACCAGAGATGAGTAAGAGATCTTCATCCTCCAAGTGGAAGCAGGAACTATCAGAGGGAAGACACTAATCAAGATCCCAAAAGATGACTCACCTCCCTGTAATCATCTATATATGGATCCCTCATCACAGAGATCCAGAGGCTGGAATTTTGTAATCTATAGAGAAGTGTTGTTGGTATTCTTGTGTACATTCACAGTGTTGGGTGATTTTGATTTGCTTGAGGTGAAAGAAGGGCTTCTTAGCTGGAGGATGATGCTGGGTCAGAGCTGCTCATGGTTGTCATCCTCTTGCTACTTTTATCTGAATAGAGCTATTCTTGTTTCCTTCCATATCCTAGTGTACTTGTTTATATATGCTTGTATATGGTTAATGTACATCTGATCCTGCATTATTTGTGAATTTAGATCCTTGTTTCTTGCATAGTAGTATGTTGTTGTGATTCTACAGGTCCTTTTGAAGCCAAGCAGACAAAGAGCGAGTAGCAAAACTCTATCAAGAAGGAGAGGGAATCGAGCGTAAGAGTCAAGTTGGCCCTCTTGGTTCTCCTCTCATCTATTTTCATAAAAGGAATCAATAGTAGACTTTGATTGTTTGTTTCTAAGATAGCCACACATCTTAGTGGGAATAGTAGCATCTGTGTGGACACTATTCCCATATAACAATGTTGCAGCGAGATGCAAAAGTAGAATGGTTCAAGACTGTCACACAAAAAGATCATCAGCTTCCATGCACTTGAAGGGATATTGTTTTTCTTGCAATATGCTTGGTCACAAAGCCATCAAATGCTATAGAAGGGATATGAAACATGTAAGATGTTATGCATGTAACAAGTTTGGACATATAGCAAAGGAATGCAAGAGAAAATTTTGGGCACCATACCAAAAGGAGAAAACATCATCACACTCAAATATATGGAAGAAGAAGGGAGTACAGTCAAAAAGATGTGGCATAGCACAGTGTACAGACATAATAGACACAAGGGGAGTTGAAAGTGTGAAACTTCAGTGTTCTAAATCTCATATGCAAGTTTCATGAATACATGTCACATATATATGCGTGTTCAAAGCGGCACAGTCATGTATATGTTGGTTTGAGGGAAAAGTAGTGAGACAGACTCAGGAAAATGGGTCTGATATGGATCAGTCAATTATCAATTAGTTGTTTTGTTTTGATTGATGATGGTTACAGTCTACTGATGATATGTGGAAGTATTTTTGGCCCTCATAAGATGTTAAAAAGTTGACGTATATCTGATTAATGATGATGCCTTGATGATTCTTACTGATATTTGCGAGTATATGCTTCTAATAATGCATTTCATTATGTTAGAAGATCTTGGAACATGAAGATGCTTACATTTGCTTGATCCACATAGTTGTTTTGATTCAGGTGACTCTTTTGATGATGGAGATATACAGGTTGTTGATCTTGATGCTGCTGACAGATGCTGATGGTGCAAATCATATATGGTGTATGATAGTTGATGATGACTATAATGGTCCTATTTATATTGTTGGTCCTTGTTATAAATTTCATGTATATCATTTGATGTAAAGGTCATGAAAAGACCTAACTTGTAACCCCACTATGCATGGGAAGAATGATGTAATAATTTCTATTTTAGTCAAGTATAAACATTTGGTATATCCCCACTTGGTTGGGAGACTGATGTATCTGTGAGTCATTGGTGATAGGAAGGTCATACTCACTTAGTTGAGTTATAGAGTCATGCTATTCTTTTTAAAAAATATTTTTCCAGACTCTACATGTGCTCAGGGGGAGCATGTAAAGTTCAGTGCATCTCAGCATGTACAAAATGGGAGCTTAATCAGAGAATTCAGCATGTACTCAAGGGGAGAATGGAAAGCATAATGAATATCAAAGAGGGACAATATCTTGTTCCACCCTTTGCCCTTGTTGTCAAAGGGGGAGAGTATCTTGGCATTGTGGTTGCCATCAAGTCCAAAGGGGGAGATTGTTGGCATTATGATATAGGTGTTGTTCTTGATGGAAACTCACTCAGATGACAGTTCATAGTGCACTAGGTTAACAACAAAGGATTATATATCAAACTCTAGAAATTGAAGAAAGAGAGTAGTTTAAGAAGTATACACTAGTTCACTTTGTCTAAGAAGCATAAACACATGGGTTAACATAACAAAAGGAGTGTATACGTATACATGCAATTTCACATAAGGAAAAGCGCATGGGATGGAAAACCAAAGTTTTGGTCCGAGGTATTTGGTTCGAGGTATTAACCCTAGGTATTTGGTCCAAGGTATTGGTCCTAAGTGGTTTTGTTCCAAGGTAGTGAGAAAGGTCTAAAACTATATAAGGAGGACAAGATCATTAGGCCAAAGTGTGAAAGCAATGAATATCCTATGAAGAGTGAAATCAAAAGAAAATATGCATGTTATGGGTTTCTGGTGCTTTGCTTGATTTGAACCTAGGATGAACCTTAGTGGTTGATGAGGGATGAGATCTAATGATGGATCGAGATTTGAAATGAATTATCATTTTGTGGTTTAATCACAGATATTCTAGATCTGAATACTAACGCATGTTTTATTAAGTAAATGTTATGATCTGGGTATGATTGGAGTCTGGAATAGCTGCAAAGTTATGAGTTAATATTTGTAGATCTATACGCTGGTTGGCTTTGATAAAAGCGTGTATACATGTTGGTTCGACACATTGAAGTACCGTATACATTATGAAATATGATATTTGAAGTTGCATTTGGTTCTGGCTATTGTTGCAGAGTTCTGGGTTTTGATTCGTGTTTTGGTGACTGTATTCTAGTGACAGTGTTCTGAATGATGAGATTGATTGATTGTGATTTGCTTCAGTGACAATGGGTTGTCAGTGATTGATTGATTCAGTTGTGGTTGATTCTGAGAGTGATGTTTTAGTTTAAGTGATTGGTTGATGCAGATGTATCTAATGGTTGTATTGCAGTTTCGATTTTGAGCTTCAATGTTGTTGATGAGTCCAATATGAAAACTGGATGAAATATTACCTTCAGATTGTCGTGTTGTGTTCCAGGAGTATCCAGTATGAAAATTTATGAATGTGGTCCCTGGAGGAAGAAGTGAAGGTCATAGCCTTCTGTAGGTTGACGCCTACGTACTAGTAAAAATATTGGCCAATACAAAAGCCAGGGGGTTGGAGTTCCCTTCCAGTAGCAGATGGAAAATGAGTGAAGTTTGGAGCCTTCTGTAGGCCAGTGCCTACATACTAATAAATGGATTGGCTAGTACAAGAGCTAGGGGGTTCTAGATCCATTCCAGTAGAAGCTGGAGAACGAAAGAAGGTTGTAGCCTCCTGCATGTGGGTGCCTACGTACTAGCATGATTCTGCAGCAGTACAAGATTGTAAATAGGTTTTTCTTATATTAAAAGAAGATAGTAGCAGGTGGTTTTTGTCTCGAATTGGGTTTCCACCTTAAATCTTGGTGTTCATGTGTGTTTCTTATGTGTGATGGTTTGTTCTGTTATTACTACACATGGTTACTGTTTATATGGTTAATGAAGTATTGATGCATTGTTTAAAGTTCAACATATGACGAATTAACTGAATCATAAGTTTGTTGGATATACGTTGGTTCCCTTAAATACAGTTTCATGTACACACGAGTTACCTTCATTGAAGTATCGTATATAAATCAGAGTATGAAAAGAAAAATTTATTGATTTGACTAATACTAATTCACCCCACCCCCCCCCCCCCGCCCCGCCCCCCCCCCCCCCACTCTCGTATTATTTCCAACAATTTAGACTATGTTAATCAGTATTCAGATTGCTATATCGATTTGGGTTTATTCTTGATGTGGGTCTAGTGTGAAAATATGATGAAAGATGGCCTACAAGTTGTTTGATGATTTTTTACAAGTGGATCCAATGTGAAACATTCTGAAATGTGATCCACAAGGTGTTGAGGGTTGTAGCCTTTAGTGAGTGGGTAGGAGCTCCCTTCGAGTAGGAGCTAGTAAATGCAATTAGGGGGTTTTAGATCCCTTCCATTGGGTACTGGAGAATGTGTGGAGGTTGTAGCCTCCTGCAAGTGGGTGCCTGTATGCTAGTAAGAGTCTACACCAATACATGATGTAATGAATATTTTCTTTATATAATAAGAAAGAAGACTGAGACAACAAGTGCGATGGTTTTCTCCCATATTGAGTTTCCACCAAAAAAATCTCGGTGTTCTATGTGTATTGCTTATGTGTTGTGACTTATATGTTCTTCACTACATTCTAGATGGTGAATGAAGTAATAATGCAATGGTTAAGTCAAATCACTGATGAAAGGTATGACAAATTAAGTAAACTAGATATACATTATTTTCATTCACTAGAGTCGTGTACACACACAGGTTACATGAAGAACAGTAGCGTAGAAAATTTTGAAAAGGAAATTGAAAGTTAAAGTGAATTAAAATATTGATTCACCCCACCCCTAGTATTTTTCCTAACAATTGGTGTCAGAGTAGGTCCCTCAAAAGAAGCTTGATCGCTTAAACAGAGATCTATAAATATGAGCATCCAAGAGGGAGTATCTTCTATCAATCCACTCTTGTTTAATGGAACTAACTTTGTATTTTGGAAATTCATAATGAAAATGTTTTTGAAGGTACTAGGATGATGTATGGGAAATTTTTGAAGGTGGATATCAATACCTAGCCTTCATTCCCATGGATGATGTAGGGAAGAAATAATATGTGATCAATGCAAAGGTTGTAAATGCTATCTTGGGAAGCTTGGATGAATATGAGTTTCTACAATTCATACAACTGAACACTGTAAAGGAAATATGGGATAAGCTTGTCCAAAGCTATGAAGGTGACACCAAGGTAAGAGGTGTTACACTTCAAACATATAGAATTCCATATGAGACTCTTAGAATGCATGTTTTATAGCATTGCAAGATTTTTCCCTAGAGTAGATGATATTTTTAACTAAATGAAAAATCTTAGTGATGAAATAAAGGATACTACTATTGTTGAAAATATTTTGATATCACTAACCCCAAAGTTTGATTCCAAAGTCTTTGCCATTAAAGAAATGCAAGATTTCAAGAATATCACTATTGAAAAACTCCATGGGACCTTGAAACTTTTGAGATGATAAAAGGGTGTATATTGGGTATTAAATACACATCATTGAAAACCAAAAACAAAGGGAAAGAAAAAGAAGAGCATAAGGAAACAAGTTAGATTTTAGATTAAGAAGAAGTCAATTTTGTGAAGAAACTCCAAGTAGGAACTGGTAGGTTCAAAGGTAAGATTCCTTTCAAATATTTTGGCTGTGGAAGAGTAGGTCATTATGCCATTAAGTGTCCTTCTAAAGAAAATCGTGAAAAAAGAAAGAATGTTTCAAAGAAGAATGTTAAAAGAGGTTTTACTAGCAAGAAATTTTTTTATACTCATTAAGATAGTGAATATTCTTCCAATAATGAGGATGACGAATCAGATCAACATTGTCAATTACTTATGGCAATCAAAGAGCAATGTGTAGATAAGTCTGACGATGATGAATTTATGGATGCTCTAGAATAAATTTATAGACTCATGGACATAAACAAGAATCAACAAAAGGAAATTAGTATGTATAAAGAGAACAACCTAGTTGAAGAAATAACACACCTAAAGATATTTCTAGAAGAGGCTAAATTAATAGAAGAAACTTTGAAGAAACAAGTCCAAGAAAGGGAGAAGCACTGTGAAACCTTAGAATTTGAAATTGTGGGTCTAAGAAAGTAACTTGAGAAAACAAAACCTATAAATCTAAGATTTGCTAAAGGATCTTAAACTTTAGAAGAAATCATTAAAGTTTGGTGTTCTCCACTAATCAAGACAAGTCTTGGATATAATCCAAATCAAAATGGTGAAACATCATAACCTATGAAATATTTTGAAACATGTACAAAAAGTTACATCGATGTGGTAAAAGGAAGCAATCATCAAAATTATAGGACTCAACAAAAGAATGAAGGATCAAACAATTCTTAGGTAAAAAAACCTTTCATGAACACAGGGAAAGTTACTCAAAAAGTTATTATACTCCTAGGTACTCTTAGTTTAATGGTTAATGCTTCAATTATCACAAATTTGGTCACAAATTAGTTCATTGTGTTGCTTATAGAATGATTATGAGTAGAGAAGCAAGAAACTAACATGGTGGAAACAAGACAAAGAAGTCTTCTTATAATGATTTCTTCCCTCTTAAAAATGAAGTTGAATGTTCTATTTGAAATAACTTTGGTTATGAAGAAACTGAATGAAAAATCAGGATAAATTCATCTTATCAACATGAGCGGAAGATAAAACCTCCCAAGGTATGGAAAAATAAAATACAAAATCCTCTGAAAATTGTGGTCTATTACTGTATGTGGTAGATCAAGAGAACCTATGGTACATTGACAGTGGTTATTCAAAACATATGATAGGTGATAGAGATAAGTTTTTTCTTTTAATGAAATTAAGAAAGAAAAGAGTGTGACTTTTGGTAATAACTCACCTGCTACAATTAAAGGAAAAGGATCTATGGTATTAAAAGAAAAGTTCAAGGTTTAGAATGTATTATTTATTGATGGGCTAAGACATAACTTGTTAAGTGTTAGTCAAATTTGTGATTAGGGGCATGCAGTTATTACATATTAGAGAATTGTGTGGTAAGGAATCTGTATACATATAAGACCATAATGAAGGGAACCATAACTCCAGGTAATGTCTATATCCTAGAAGGAGGCAAAGAGTGATGTTTTTTGAGAAAATCTGAAGAAAGTTGGCTTTGGCACAAAAGGTTGGGACACCTCAATTTTTCTCAACTATACAAATCAAGAAATATGGGAGAAATTCATTACTTTCTAGCCATTTCTCCGCTTGAAATTAGTATTTGCAAGTCATGTCAATTTGGTAAGAAATCAATAGTTTAGTTTAAAGCTAAAAAATACACTTCAGGCAAACCCCTTGAACTTGTTCACATTGATTTATTTGGACCTATGAGAAATAAGTCTCATCATGGTGAACAATACTTCATGCTATTGTTTGATGAATTTACAAGAATTTTTTGGGTTGGTTTACTAAAGTATAAATATGAGGCATTTGAAAAGTTTAAAATATTCAATATTGTGGTGGAAAATGAATTGGAATTAAAAATCAAATGTCTTAGATCTAATAGAGGAGGAGAGTTTATATCAAATGAAATTTTTAATTTTTGTTAGAAACATGGCATCAAAATATAGTTCACCATAGCTAAAACTCCTCAACAAAATGAAGTGGCAAAAAGAATGAACAAAACAGTTCAACAAATGGCATGTGCCATGCTTGATGAGTCAGTAACACGTCACACCTTTTGGGGAAAAGTAGTACATACAGTCGTGGATATACTTAACAAATCCCATGTTCAAGTAAACAATGATAAAACTCTGTATGAAATCTGGTATGGTAAGCCTATAACTATCAAACACTTTAGAATCTTTGGAAGAAAATGTTTCATAAAGAAAAATAATAACAAGATTGGAAAGTTTGAATCTAGATATGATGAATGAATGCTTCCTGGTTACTCTTCCATAATTAAAAGATATAAATGTTATAAAGGCTCCAAAATATTTTTGAAAGTATACTTGTTGTGATTGATGAAGCATCCATAGGTACCAAAAAGGAATCCCAATCAAATGACGAACCACTCCCTACTAAAATCCAAGAAGTTGTAGGAGAAGAAGAAAGAGAAGCATTAGAAGAAGGAAATGAAGATATGGGTAGGTCAGAAAAGACTCCATCAAGGTACTCTAAAAAATATCATCCTGAATCTCAAATTCTAGGTGATAAAGAAGCATGAATACAAACTAGAAGAACTTTTGTTGGAGCATCTAGTCACTTAGCCTTACTATCCAAAATTGAACCTCAAATTAAATGTGAATCAAGCAAGCAGAGATGAATGTTGGGTTGAGGCAATGCATGAAGAACTTGATCAAATAGAAAAGAACCATACATGGGATCTTGTACCAAGGCCTCATAATAAAAATGTCATTGGGATAAAGTGGGTGTTTAAGAAAAAACTGATTAGAAATGGAGAAGTAATTTGAAACAATGCAAGACTTGTATGCAAAGGTTGTGCTCAAGAGTAAGGGATAGACTTTGAAGAGACATTTGCACTTGTAGCTAGACTTGAAGCCATAAGAATGTTTCTTGCATTTTCCATCTTTCCTAACTTTAAGGTATATCAAATGGATGTTAATATACATTTTGGGGACCTAAAACAAGAAGTTTATATTGAACAACCAGAAGGATTCATTCTTGGAAATGATAAAAATATTGTTTGTAATCTTATGAAGGCGTGATATGGGTTAAAACAAGCTCCTCGTGCATGATATTATCATCTTGACAGGTAACTTCAACAATAAGGATTCAAGAAAGGATATGCTAATAGCCATTTATATATCAAATATGACAAAGATAAACTGTTGGTAGTAGTGGTCCATGTTGATCACATCATATTTGGAAGAAATGTTGAATCTGTGAGTCAAGGATTTTCTTCAGCTATGCAGCAAGAATTTGAAATGTCTTTACTTGGTGAGCTAACGTACTTTCTTGGTCTTCAATTTCATCAAACTAAGTATGGTATATTCCTCTCTCAAACCAAGTATCTCAAGTAGATTATGAAGAAATTTGGCCTGGAACACTGTAAACTTGTATGCACACCAATGGTAACAAGATTCAACCTTAGCCAAAATGATGACTCTCCTGTAGTTAATCAACCCGAATATAGATCAATGGTTGGTAGCTTGATTTATCTTATCAGTACAAGACCATACATTATGCATGCAGCTGACATAGTTGGATGATTCCAAGCAAAACCTAAGGAAACTCATCTCACAACGGTCAAGAGGCTAATCAATTATCTGCAAGGTACTCAATATCTTGGTCTATGGTATCCCAAAAACACATATTTTTCACTTCATGCTTATACTGATGCGGATTGGGAAAGTAATGCTGATGAGCACAAAAGTACTAGTGGAGGAGAATTATATTTGGGACCTCTCTTAGTTTCTTGGTTCCATAAGAAACAAAGTTCTATTTCTTTATCAAGGATTGAAGTAGAATATGTTGTTTCTACCACTTATTGTACTCATCTTCTATGGATGATCCAAACATTATAGGATATTCAATTCACTTGTCCTCAACTTGTACCTATTCTTTGTGACAACACTAATGTCATAAGTATCTCTAAAAATCCTATCATGCACTCAAAAACTAAGCACATCCCAATCAAATACCATTTTCTTAGAGAGAAAGTGCTTGAACAAAAAGTCAAGTTGGAATATATTCCTTTAAAGGAACAAGTTGTAGATTTATTTACAAAGCCTCTTCCATGTGATTCGTTTGAATATCTCAAACTGAAATTAGGAATGGTTCCTGCCTCTTCACTCTGCTAATTATTCTAACAAGCATGTCATGTTCAAGGGGAGTTATGGCTGTAAACGCCAGTAGTTTACTTTCTGTACGCGGATCTTATGAAAGACAGGCACGTGTATACATATTTTTTGATCTAAACAATTGTGTATACTTCTTAGTAATGAAAAAAAAGTGGCACAGATTCAGGGGGAGCTTCTCATATGCTTCCATTAATTATTATTTACTTTTTGGTTCTAATATTTTGCAGATTGTTAATGATGCTCATATACTGCTTAGGAATGACGTTGATTCATGATAAGATTATAACTTGCTGCTGATGAAATGGTTCTTTGGTGTGTTTGTTGATTGATGAGATGGCTATGATTAGATTTGATTGGCACAAGTTCAAGGGGAGCATATGTTATGCTTCTAATGGTCCATTGTTGGCATTATGGTTTCTTGAGCACTCCTTGTTGCATGATGATGTTTATAATGATTACATATCGTTTTTGATGTACATGTTGTTGTAAATACATATTTGGTCTCATGTTGATGATTAGGATTTTCACTATGACATCTATGTTGCTGCTAACAACTGTTTATGTTTTAGATTCCTATATGGTGCATGGTGGTTGTTGATGACTATCATGGTCTTGCTACCTCATTGTTTAGGTTCATTTTTTTGGTTATAGGTGTCATATATGTATCTTGATGTAAAGGCCATGAAAAGACCCATGTTGTAACTAATTGTAAAATTTGGTCATGTATGGGCTATTGGGATCAAGTCATGTCATGTATATAATCCCATTATTTTGGGACACTGATGTAAAATTTGGGTCTAATATGTAAACCCAATATGTTGGGTAGATGATGTAATCATGGGAGAATACAATCATTGGTAAGGTCATATTTTGTTTGGCCATAAAATACTTGTATTTTTATTGCGTATCTCTAGTAGGTACAACATATGCTGAAGGGGAGCATGGTCAGCATGCAGATTTCATGTTCAGTAAATCGGATTTACAACATTGAGCACTACAAAGGAAGTACTTCATTCAGACTAGTTCAACCCTTTTCCCTTGATGTTAAAGGGGGAGAGAAGACTTGGTGTTTGGATAAAATACTTATCGCATGTGTGTTTGCAAGACTTGGTGTTTGGAGGAAAGACTTGATGCATGTGTGTTTGCAGGTGTTTGCAGGTGGTGTCTAAACACCAAAGTGGTTGCCATCAAGTCCAAAAGGGGGAGATTGTTGGTATTATGGATAATGTTTTATCCTTGATGGAAACTTGCTTAATAAAGATGTCCTTGGTGTCAACATAGTGATTGTAGAACTAATGCAGATATAGGAATACTGGCACAAATTTTTACAGCGGATATGAATAGAGAAATGGTAGTTCAGTTGTAGATGGATGGTAAAACTGAAGTTTGAGAAAGTATACATGGTTCTTATGAATAAGGGTCAGTACATATGCAGGTCCTGTGAGTAAAATTCATGTACATAATCTGAACCACGGAAATATGGATACCAAGGGTCATTACCATGGTATTTTCCCATAGTAATTGTTGTGGAAACATTTATTTGATCCCATCAACCAATACTAGTGACATTACCAAAATATTTACCCAATGTATTGGCTAAGACAAAATCTATATAAGGAGATGGAGATCAAGGTATTATGTGTGCAAGTGAATAGTAATTTATGTGTGATCTGATCTATAATAGATGTGCACCAGGGAGTAAGGAGATGACTCAAATATGGAAGATCTAAAACTGCATTAACCATTAATGGTTAAAATTGACTAATTTGTTTATTTTTTAATATCAAATGATGTAGGATATGTTTGAATTTGTTTGAAGAAATCTGTGATTTAACAGTTAAATTTGTAGAAATTATGATTGTGATTTGCAGTGAAGATCTAATTCAATAGTTCAAGATCTATATGCTATTTTTCCTTAGTAAGGCAACGTACATACACAAATCTGGTTCAGCAAGTTGCATATAAATTATGTGATATTTTTCTTCAGTATTTTAGTATATATAAGCGGGTGTTATGCATGGTAATCACGTACACATTCAGATATGTTTTATGGAGGTTGCGTATATGTACTAGGGTTTGAATTTTTGCTTGATGATGATATTTGATTATGTTTATTCTATTTCTTGTTGTATGTCAATGATATATTGATAAGCATGGTTTGTATCTGGTAGTGTTGACTAGGTTGAGTTTATTGTAGATTGAAATATTGGTTAATGATGATGCTACATGATGTGGATCTGTGATTAAGTTGTTATTGTGACTCAGTATGTTAGTAACTCAGTGAGTGATGCAGTGATCCAATGTTTCAGTGATTTGAGATATGTACACAAGTTGTAGTTAGAACAATCTTGTATATATGTGGTTATGCTTTAGATCAATCGTGTACAATTTATGAAGTAAATTTGATCAGGGTTTGTATGATTACAGATTACTTCTCTGTTGATGGCAGTGTGGCTATGATCTTTATTTTTGACTGGTTATACAATGGATTTGTTTATGGCTTGATATAATGTTTCATCATGCATTGGTATCATCTGCTCATGGTGATTTAGTATTCAGTGTTACAGTTTCTTCAGTGATTCATTTGGTATTTAATAGTGACTAAGTGATTGTATTCATATTTTTATTTAGTATTCAAATTGGTATATTGGTTTGGGTTTATTGTTGATGTGGGTCTAGTGTGAAAATATGATGAAAGGTGGCCTACAACTTTTTTGATGATTGTTTGACAGATGGATCCAGTGTGAAACATTCTAAAACATGGTCCACAAGGTGTTAATGATTGCAACCTTTAGTGAGGGGGTAGGAGCTCCCTTTCGGTAGGAGTCAGTAAATGAGATTAGGGGGTTGTAGCTCCCTTCTAGTGGACGTTGGAGAATGAGTGGAGCTTGTATCCTCCTACAGGTGGGTGGCAACAGTGGTTTTCTCCCACATTGGGTTTTCACCTAAACATCCCAGTGTTCTATGTGTATTGCCTATGTGTTGTGACTCATATTTTTTTTATTGCATTCTGGATGGTGAATGGATTAATAATGCAATGGTTAAGTTAACTAATTGATGAAATATATGACAAAATAAGTAAAATGGATATACTATGTTTTCATTCACTAGAGTCGTGTGCAGGTTACATGAAGAACATTAACATACAAAATTCTAAATCTGAAATTGAAAGTTAAAGTGAATTAAAATATAAATTCACCCCCTGCTCCCTCTCAGTATTTTTCCTAACAATGGATAATATGGCCCACACACTTTATTCCATAGTTGTTCTTGCAGAATTCTGGATGATATAGCCCAAAAGATCCATCTCCAACTCTTAACACTTGCTTCCAACACACAAGAGAATTAGAACAACAATATAAAATCTTTCCAAGGAATAGGAATATTGACTAATATTATATCTAACCTAATCTAATTAAGGAAGATTAAATCTACCAATTTTTTTCCCATTAAAGACTGAATACACAAGATAATGAAAGGTAAAATCATATAAATCTATATCCATAACAAGAGACACATTACATCAACCAAGTTTTTTTTACCTTGAGTGCATATTGAAGGTCTCCTACCTTCTTAGTCCAACTACTCCTTTAACCTCACACAAATATGAATACTCTAATCTCTAAGGGTTGTTTGCAGAAGAGTTTTGTAGAAGATTCAACCAACACTCAAAGAACCAACAAAATAATAAAATAAATTAATAAACATTTTTATGGCTAAAGAATAATTGAAAAGACTTGAGGCATCGATACCTTAATAAGCTCCTCTAAGTTTAAAGAATAATTTATTGGAGTAGACTAATCTTGGAGCAAACCTCCCACATTTTGACAGAGAAACAATGAAGCCAACATTGACTTTGTTGTTGCTTTGTTGGATGGAGGGAGGTTTACTCCGAGATTATTCAAATATTAATTTATTCTCTACCAAACAAGGCCAACCATGTGAATGTAAATGATCTTATGTCCCCTCCCATAAACTCTATACCTTGAAAATGGAATAATAGGTACAGGGAATCTCCATATTTCCTTTGTTGTCCTCTTCCTAACAAATACGACATTGAGTCATTGTATCATCTCCACAATCCACTAGTGATTGTGGAGATGCTAAATGGTTGAATGTTGTATTTTTCAAGAAGAGGAAAACAAAGAAGATATGATGATTTCCTCTTCTTGTTATGCCATTTTGAAGATACAGAGTTTATGGGAATAGATAAGAGGTTTTTCTTTAAAAGAATCAATGCCAAAGCTTTTGTCATGTCCCCAATTTTTGTGAGTGAAAAGTTCACTAGGGATTTTTGCCAATTTTGGAGATACAAAATAAAAAGGAGAAAATATTATTTTGTGGGAGAAAAGCGGAAATTATTATTTTAATGGAGAACTGTGAAAAAAATAATATTTTATTAGAAAAGGGAGGTAAATGGAGAATGGCATAAAAGTAATATTTTATTGGAGAATTGAAGAATATTATTATTTGATTAGAATGGTGCCAAATTATTATTTTATACAAATGGTGGAAAAAAGTGAAAAATAGCCCCCACCAATAAAATAATAAAGAAAAAGGGAGGATCGATAAGCTAGAGGGAGGCACCATGAAAATTTATAAACAGAGGAGGAACTTGATTGCAAATCATTATATCTTATCATTTATATTTGAAGTCTAAGGTTGAGAGTCTCTTGAGTTATTCAAGCAGGACAATCAGTGTTTCTTAGAATAAGGGATTTCTAAGTGGAAATTCCACCTCTATCTTCGGAGAACTTCAAGTGTCTCCATAGTGAGGCTTTGGGGGAGTCTATTTCAAGACTGTCATTAGAGTTTATTGAACAAAATTCACACAGGAATTTGTTATTTATGGGCACAAAAGACAAACCCTGGAGGTTATTTGGAGCGATATCTTTCTATTATAGGTTATGGGTATTTGCAAGAAATTTTCTACTGGTTAAGGGAGGAGTTTGGCACCATTTTTCAGAGTTTCTCATGTATATTTTGGTTGGGCAAGATTTTCTCTTATAGAGCCTACGTAGGTGTTGGAGAACGTAGTTTTTGTTGGTTCTTGGTGTTGGTGTTTGTCTAGAGTTTTTAATTTGGAGTGATAGCTATTTTCTGAAGGATATTTGTGCACAATATTTCAACCATTTGTCGAAGAGTTTTATCATTTCTCAGCAACTCCTCTCTAGTTGGGCGCAAAACTATCTAGTTGGAAATTCTCTTTACTTTGCACATTCAGGGTCAGATGGAATTAGCCCAAACAATTTTGGGGTTTTGTTGGTTTGGGTATAAGGAGCCTATAGCTAATTTTATATAATTTTTTGGGTCGTATTCAAGCCAAAATAGTGCATTCTTATTATAGGGCATATTCTTGGTTAGTTGTGAAGTTTCCACATTGTGGGTTCGATTTTGGCTTGGAGTTAATATAAACCATTTATGGGTTTTTATGGGTTTTGTGTGAGGAACTCTAGGTTAAATTTTCATAATTTTTTGATTAGTTTTGAGAGAAAAAATTCCAATTCTTTGCCAACTATAACAATAACAACAATATTTTTTTGGGTAATTCACACTTATTAGATTTCAGGTTCAGCTTGAATTAGCCAAAGATTTTTTTGGGTTTGATAGATTTTGGTGAGAGAAGCCTCTAGTTAATTTTGCAGAAATTTTGGAGTAGAATTTATGGCATAAATCACAGTTCACCTCCAATAGCAACAATAGTAGAATTTCTCAGCAATAATTCACAAGTACAACTTATTTATTTCCAATTCTATTTTGGATGCCCGATTTATTATTGCAATATATCTTTTGTGTCCATCACTTCAGCTATTTCTATTAAGAGATTTGTATGTAATTGCACCATTAAATAAATAAAGTTGCCCAATACTCCATTTCTTGTGTTATTTACAATTGTAGAATTTATGGGTTTATTTGGAAATGTTATTTTATTTTTGTCGCAATTTCATGGTTCTTGTTCTCCAATTACTTGGAGAAATTTATGGTAGATATTTTTAAGCAATTTCTTGAGAAAATTATGAAAAATTATAAACTAGGACATTACGGTGGTATCAGAGCATGATCTTGGCCAACCCAGTGTGACAAAGGAGCCACCCTTGGAGTTTCCTCTAGTAGACCCAGTTGACACATTGGAAGAGACAATTGAGAATACACCCATTGATGAGGTGCCATGGGACATCAATACCCACCATTAATTTGGTGTCAAGGGACATATCCCTGGTTGATGAGGTGCCACGAGATACGGAGGTTCCAAGAGTTGTGACAAAGTTTACAGATGTTAACTTCCCACAATAGTTTCATTAGCTTGAGGTCAGCCTTCTAGCATTGAAGAAGAAGGTCATGATAGTTTGAGAGACCATTCTACACCATAACGCGGAGTTGGATGGCGTGAGAGTGGTTTGTATTGAGTCAACGACCAAGATTACTCACATTGGGGAATGGTTGGATTCCCTAATGGTACAATTAAAAGAGTACACATTGTAGCATCGAAGTAGCCCTATTCACACATACATAGGTGGATTTGATTTCACTTTTCGGTTAACTCTACACATTGGAGAGAGAGAGATAGAGTTACCTAGATGAATCTCATGTGTTTATGAGGATTGTGAGATGATGTGACATGAGTTTCACAGGGTACAACATCCGCAAGTGGGAGTTATTTTGTGTATGGGCGTTTGTGCATTCAATCCATCTTTTGGGGTTCGATGGAAAAAGATATTGAGTTGGTATCTAGTGGAGTTGGCTAGGTGCCTGGATATATCCATGGCTAGGAGCATAGTCCAACAGGGGCCATGGGTTACTAAAGGAGTCTGAGGGCCATACTATTGTTGGGATCTAAGTGGGATTCCCAGCCATGGCATGGGTTTGGTTAGTGGTGGTATTAGTTGTGCGATGAATCTAGTGATCGAGTGCCTATGCACTTTCAGATCTCCATCCACACTAATGACAGGATGGTTTGACAGGGGAGAAAATAGATTTCATGAGTTTTCTTAGCATATTAATTGTGTGTAGGGTCACAAGGTGATTAGCCTACTTTGGAAGGAGATGGTAGGAAGAGGTGGCATCAACAGGCCACCACATAGGGTATTGCATGGAGATGGTTCTCTCTTACTATTATACTAGACATAGGAGCTACTGAGGATATGCACAATAGTGTAAATTTTGTTAGCCTGTGGGGATTTAATCCTCTTAGGTTTGTCAGGGAAGATGAGGAGATATGGCTCACATCATGGAGGGCTTACTAGCAATGTAGTGGATGCATTGACACACATGGGTTTCATATCATATATGGTGTTATGGCAGTGAGCATTGGTATCCAGTGGTGCCACGGAGTTCAGTGCTATGAAGAGGATTGCAGGGGTGCATATTTATGTACAACAAAGCATGATGATGCACAACAGGTTGTTGGAGTGTTTCCAGCAAAGATATCCCCTCACATGAACATTAGGAACACCATTAGGTTTGGTACATCCATATTTAGGGAGTGATTTGATCACAGGGATTCTCATTAGCTTCCATTTATCACTTTCCAGCATTGTACACTAACATGAGGTACTTGGATATCGTCTCTTGATACTCTCATCACAAGCAACAAAACCCAGGAGGGTTATCTGAGATAGTTTGACAGGACATGATGCATCAGGAGAGAGGCTTTCCAGCCATGGCATATGGCCAGGGTGCGAGCTGGCAGGTGGAGGCTTGGGGATGGTCTATTCTGCTATAGGCGTAGCACATGTTCCATTCTTGAGCCCACATTTAGGGAGATGCATGATACCCATTGGGAGAGACATTCGAAGATGTCTCAGGAGCATATACAGTGGTTGGAGGACCCATTTTGTAGATGGATGTTTAGACTCCAAGAATTTTAGGCACCACCTATAGGAGGTAGGATAACATATCTCATAGTGTGGTATGGCAGTATTTCATGCACAATATTGATTCAAGATGTATGGAGTACATATATTGATTGAATGCAGGGACCTGAGACATGGTACGAGTTGGTGCAAATAGTTGTTAGGACTATGATACGATTGATATGGCTATGGGATCTAGGGATTTGGTTGGATGATTGGTCACTATATCTAGTGATGAGCAGTATCAAGGCAGAGAGTGACCTAGCTCACTCTTGGTTTGAAATATGTGGGAGCATTGAGGCCTTGTTTGCATGGTAAGGCCATTTTTCCTTATTAATAGTATGGATTGAGATTGGCAATAGATGGGTAGACATTGATATCATGGTGATGCCAGAGCAGGATGCGATTAGCCTTCACAGATTTTATTCCATCAGGTTCCAGGAGTGGAGTATATAGTCTGTGCACGATATGCATTCTATTATAGTCATAGTGGTGTTGTGTCAGCGTGGTGGCACCCTTCTGATATTGGCATGGGATCTGGACATCAAAGGATTTTGCAGTTCAATTACCCTCAGGGGTGATCTAGCTCCTAAAGGGGGAGATCATTTCAATCTTCCATTGGGTTTTAGTGGTTTCTTGTTGGTGTGGGGGGATTCACCAGCATGGCGGGATGATCAACTAGAGAAGAATAGGGGGATCTCATGCGGATGAGAATTCATGTCCACAGGGGTTGGATTGTATCTTTAGGAGCATACTCTTGAAGTACATGAGATTGACTACTCAGTAGGGTAGCTTCACGATGAGTTACTTAGGATTTTAAATTATCATGATTCTCTACTTATAGACAATATGTGGATGGCTTATAGGGCTTATACACGGTTGGACAATGCGTGGAGCAAGGGGTTTTTCACATTGATCAGGATGGATTAGGATCCTAGTATCAAGAGACTTCTTTATGACAATATAGTGCATGAGACATGGATGACTCAGTGGAAAATTAGGACCTTGGAATTATTTGCAGTGATTGTTTGGGTAAGCAAATAGTGGTGGGATCTTGTTCAGGCATTTCTTGAGGACAAGCAATTTTTGGTGGGGAGGATTGTCATGTCCCCAATTTTTGTGACTGCAAAATTCACTAAGGAGTTTACCCAATTTTGGAGATATTAAATAAAAAGGAGAAAATATTATTATGTGGGATAAAAGCATAAATTATTATTTTAATGGAGAATGGTGACAAAATAATATTTTATTAGAAAAGAGAGGTAAATTATTACTTTAATGGAGAATCGCAGAAAAGTAATATTTTGTTGGTGAATGGAAGAAAATTGTTATTTTATTGGAATTGCGGAAAATTATTATTTTATTCAAATGGTGGAAAAAAGTGAAAATATCCCCCCACAATACAAAAATAAGGAAAAAGGGAGGATCTAGAAGCTAGAGGGAGGCTCCATGAAAAATTATAAAAAGAGGAGGAACTCAATTTCAACTCATTTTATCTTATCATTTCTATTTGACATCTAAACTTGATCTCTTTTGAGTTGTTCAGCCAAGACAACCAGTGCTACCTAGCACAAGGGATTTATAGGCAGAAATTCCACCTCTATCTTTGGAGAACTTTGAATGTCTCCCTAGTAAGCCTTTTGGGGAGTCTATTTTAGGACTTCCATTGGAGTTTATTACATAAAATTCACACAGAAATTTGTTATTCCTGGGGGAAAAGACAAACCTCAGAGGTTATTTGGAGTAGCATCTTTTTATTATAGGTTATGGGCATTTGTAAAAGTTTTCTACTAGTTAGTGGAGGATTTTGGCACCATTTTTTAGAGTTGTTCCTGTATCATTTGGCTGGGCAAGATTTTCTCTTATAGAGACTATGCAAGGGTTGGAGAATACAACTTTTGTTAATGTTTGGTGTTGGTATTTTCCGGGAGTTTTTAATTGGGAGTGAAATCTATTTCGAGAGGATATTTGTGCACAATCTCTCATCCATTTTCAATAGAGTTTTATCATTTCTCAACAATTCCTTTCTAGTTGCGTGAAAAACTGTGTAGCTGGAAATTTACTCTATTTTGGGCATTCCGGGTCAGCTAGAATTAGCCCAAATAATTTTGAGGTTTTGTTGGTCTGGGTGTGGGGAGCCTATCTTTAATTTTATAGAATTTTATGGGCTATATTGTGGTCAGAATTATGAATTCTTATTGTAGGGTGTATTACTAGTTAGCTGGGCACTTTGCATCACAATGTGGGTTTGATTTTGGCTTGGAGTTAAGCCAAACCATTTCTGAGTTTTTATGGGTTTGGTGTGAGGATATTCGATTTAAATTTCATAATTTTCTAAGTATTTTTGAGAGAATAAATTCCAATTCTTCTCCAACAGCAGCAATAACAACAATATTTTTTAGTTAATTCACACTTTTTAGGGCTTTCAGGTTCAATTGGGATTAGCCCAAGATTTTTCTGGGTTTAGTATATTTTGGTGAGGGAAGCCTCTAGTTAATTTTGTAGAAATTTTGGAGTAGATTTGAGGGCATAAATAATAGTTCACCTCTAGCAGCAACAACAATAGAATTTTTGGGCAGTAATTCACAGGTGCAACTTATTTATTTTTAATTCTATTTTGGAGGCTTGATTTATTATTGTAGCATATATTTTGTGTCCATCACTACAATTATTTCTATCAAGATATTTTTAAGTAATTTCTCCAATAAATAAATAACACTGCTCAATTCTTCATTTCTTATGTAATTTACAACATTTTTGGGTTTATTTGGAAATGTTATTTTATTTTTGCTGCATTTTTATGGTTCTTGTTATGCAATTTCTTGGAGAAATTTATCGTATAAATTTTTAAGAAATTTCTCGAGAAAATTAGGAAACAATTATAAACAAGGGCATTATAGCTTCCTACTGCAAGCTCCTAGAGTAGTTGTTCTATTGATTGAACCAACACTTAAAGAATCAACAAAATAATAAAATAAAATAATAAACATTTATATGAGTAAATAATAATTAAAAATACTTGAGTGCATGAATACCTGAATGATCTTCTTTTGGTTTTGAGAATAATTTATTGGATTAGTCTAATGCTGGATCAAACCTCCCTCAATTTGATAGAGTAGCAGCGAAGTCAACATTATCATTGTTATTGCTCTGTTGGATCGAGGGAGGCTTGCTACAAGATTATTTGAATCCTAATTTATTCTCTATTGAATAGGACCAACCACGTGAATATGGAAGCTCTTATGCCCACCGCCCTGCCACATCACTCTCAATTCCCCAATACCTAATCTATCTACAAGAAAATAGTTGAAAGAAACACATTAAGATTCATGCATAAACACTAGAAAAAACAAAAAATTCATAAATAAACATATGTGGTTTTGTACATAAAGAAAGATATAGAAATAATTCATTAACTGATAACATTCACTCATTCATTCATTAATCATAGAGAAAAAAAATCATCTCAATAAATTTTATCGTCAAAAATATGTTTTCATAATATCGTACATGATGTTTCTAATTTTATAACTACTTCAAACATTTCTTTTTCATTTCTTTTTTTGGCATGCATTTAGAAAGGAGGACATGAGTTTCTTCTTCCCCTTCAGTTTTTATGGCCTATTGAATCTTCTTAACAACCTATTTGTGTACTCATGATGTGGAGTTTGTTGCAAGAGGGGTGAATGATTAGCTGCAACAAGAAAGAAAGGTAAATTGATATTGTTTGTTATTATTATTATTATTATTATTATTATTATTATTATAGGTATTTCATTAATAAAAATAGCATTAGAGTGTTCTTTACCTATTAAAATAGCAGAGGTGGGCAAAGTAGTTTCTTGTCTAGCCTCATCCTCTACATGCTTTGGAGTGGAAACAAGAAAGATTATAATTAAAAAACCATTTGCAATTAAATATTTTTAATTGTAATCATCTTTCTAAATGAAGAAAATGTGAGGCTACCCAACAATTCAAAGAACTCATTAAAAGGAAATAGCATTGAAGTAGTTCATTAATACTAAAAAATACCTTTGAAATGTAATTATTTACCTGGTGCACTATTCGACACCATTGGAATGATTTCCTTGTGCTCCTCTTCTGGTAGAGTATCCTCATGTACAACATTCTCTTCCATTCAAAGCACAAAATTTATAAGTATACGATCATAAATTACGATCGTAAAATTTACATGCACAATTGTTAAATTACCTCCATGGACCTCATCTGAATCAATATAATGGGGTTGCACGCCATTGTCATGGAGATGCATGGGCGGACCATGTTATGGATTTACTCCACAATCAACGGACTACTCGTTGATGTTGTTGATCCCATGCTTAAAACAAAGAAACACATTAAATTTGTGGACGATATCAAACATGATTGCATTTTCTAAGTAATGAAAGGTCAATGTGGATTAATTTTTATTTATTGTGTCCTTGAAACTAGATCTTGGAGTTTGTCCCATTTTTATTCGACAATCAATAATAGTTTGAAATTCGAACTTGAAACCAAGTCGGAAGTCTTCCTCTATGTCTTGGGTTCCAAACTCACCCCCCTCCAATGCATAAGAGTATTGTTTTTTGTTATTGGATAACACAATTAGCAGACAATTGGAAGGTGATATAACAAATAATATTGTTAAGATGTTTGGGTACTTACAACTCATGTATGTAACTTTGAATAGTCACCCTAGCCTAGTTTGTGCTGCCCACTTTTCTCAAGCCTTACCTTTATGGATTTCGAAGTCTCAAGGAGCCTATGAAAAGTTTCAAGTATAATATATACCACAATTTTATTTAAAATTAAAGAAAATTAAAAGTATTGAATTGAAAATGTAATTACATTGGTACAACAAGTGGTGTTTTTACTTATTTTCTTAGTTTCTTCTCCTTTGTGTCACCAATGAGGGCATTTCATTCCCTCACAGAAATCAAGGGAGAATGCTCATACCTTGATTTCTTTTCCAAGTGACCCCAATACATGTCTTGTATATATTTTAAATAGTTTCCAACTGTAGAGGTGACCACACTTTTATTGAATGTATCTACCCCAAATAGACCTCCAAGGTAGTCCATAAGCTCTTTCTTTATGTTGTAATTTTAGGATTTCCACCATGTGCCTATGGTGGGCCCAAAAAACAATAATGATTTATCATTCATGTGTTTAGAGAAAAAGTTGTTTCCTACATGAAAAAATATACAATCATTAGTTTGAACATTATAATCTAGATGACTTATGTTTGAGAGAGACAACATGAAACAATTCAAACATTAAAGATTACGAGGATATTTTGTGTTTTTATTGGAATTCCTTTCTAATTCACCAAAAATATGCATAGAATTGTCCTCATGTTTACAACATGTGACGATCCAGGAAATGAACCCATAGTGTCATCAATAAGGTCAGCTTTGTCACCACCTTCAAAAGTTGGTTGTGTGTTTTCCTCTAGGGGTGTGTGCTCATGGGTCGAAGCTAAAGTTGTGAACCCAGTCTAACTACTAGGACTATGACCACTTGAAGGTGGAGAAGCGAACAACCTCATAGTTATATGTTGGCTTGTGGTGGTTGGACACTATCGTGTTTCTTCCAAATAATCCTATAGAAGAAAGAAAATGCTTTTTTTATTAGATAATATAAAAGTTAAAAAACAAACTTTCAAATTCAACTTATGACATAAAAATATCACTTCAAAATATGCTTATTACCTCATATCTCTTAAGATTTTCATTCAGGATGTACATTCTATGTTTAATATTAGGATTTTTATCTCTAATATGAATCAAACGAACAAGTTCTTTGTTCACTTTAACCACAATATTTTTTATTATTTTGATAGTGTTGGGTGTGTGTTGTATTGTCATCAAGGTTTATTTTCTGGTTTTAGAATTTGTGTGCAAGTAATTTATGTATATGGTTAAAACCTACATATTGGGTTGGGAGAATTAAACAAATCGTCCTCATCAGCCCAATCATGATCACCGTGTTTATGTCCCATGGACTGCATATTTCTTCAAAAGAAAATTTGTTTCGAATTTTTAAACAACTAACCAATTTCACATTCACTGTAAATCGAAATTGTTAGTTGTTTACTTTTTCTAACTCCATTGGCACTTTTCCATGATCATCCTACCACATTATATATTTTTTTCTTAATAAATACATAATAAATCATATGAAAACCAAATTAGGAATCTGTTCAGTTAGATAATATATACAAATTCTTATAAAAAAGTTAACCATAAATTCAATTATTTACCCCATAAAAATGCAAAATGGCAATAGATATAACTTTTTGACAAGTCAGTCATACGATGTTCATTGGCTATGAAATTTTGATACATACCACCCCCATAATAGAAATCACGATTGTATATATTTGATTCAAATTGTAATTTATTAACAACTTTTCTCCTACATCTATTGATTTTTGCTCCACATACGAATACATGGTGTCCTTCACATCCCTCAAATATGTAATTGGCTCGCTTATTTGTTGTCCAGGGTTGTGTACTGTTTCTAAACACTGCAATATTCCTTGATGCTTTCAGCCTTTTGTTAATATAAATAAAGCCTTATTTATTTTTATCATTATCTTTTAGTTGTATTTAATTTGCATCCATTATGTATCTTCAAATACCTCATGTTTGTCTCCACCAGATGCATACAATTGTTGTAATTGTAATAGGGCTCGACACACTCCATCAATTCAATTAATCCACCATCAAAAACCTTTATGTCATCCATGGAAAATAGCCCCAAATCATGTAAAAAGGATGGAACAATTTGATATATCCTCTCATTAAGAAAACAATTTGTGTTTACTTGAGGAAGGTCCTTGGGTACCCATCATTTCACTAGATGTTTGTACCACAAGGGCACCTAGATGTCATATATGCTCTCCGCATCGACATAAGAACATGACCCCCCTTCAACAAGAAAATTTTTACTTGTGCCTATGGAATTTTATTTTGCTCTTCTAACCTCTAGTTGACCTTTATCTATTACATGTAATATATCTCTAACTTTCCTACAATTTAGTTCTATGTGGTCAAGGTTCAAGAGTTCATTACTTCAAAGTAGTTAATCTGTAGATTTCCTAGAATTATTCAATAGTTGTTTTTTCCAATCTCGTTGAGCGCTCTTTTATGTGGTTTAGTGAGTTAGAAATTTTCCGAACCAAGCATATTTTCAAAAATGGTTGATGTAATTCCTTCTCTTGGATTCTTCAACAACAAAAAAGTGTTAAGACCCTTAAGGAAAAGCAATGTTTGGTATTGGCCTTTGGCCTAGTTATAGCTTTATTTTGGATTAGATATCTAATAATTGGGGAGAACAAGAACCTATTTACACTTTGTATTGTGGAAAACGTTAAAGGTGGGACAATAGGGATATAAGCTTTAGATCTAGGAATTATTTCACGGGCTTTGGGGGAATGTTTCTCACCCACTAAATTATGGTTTTTAATCCCGACATGGAAATTTATTTTGCACGTATTTGGATTAGATTGCTACATATTCCCATTATTTTCTAGGGTGATGGAATTTATAAAGCCATTGGAGACAAGTTTGGATACTATATTACTTGCTCATAGACCAAGGAGAATATCTTCTCTTACACCAAAAAATGTGTTGAAATGGGTTTTGCAAAAGGACTTCCTAAGGGAATTCAGCTTCACTTGGAGGCTTGAAGCCATATTTAGGCCCTGTATCATGATTATTTTCCTTTTAAATGAAATTATTTCCATGAGTACGAGAACTTTGCCAAAATTTATCTTGATGATCCAACATCTTAACTTCCTTCTATCCCAACTACATCTTCTCAAAATAATGATTAGCAAGGAGCATTCAACCAAGTTTCAAAGAAGACAAATAAACAATTGTCTAAGAGGTCTCATCCAGACAAACTGAAAACATAGAACATCATTCCACCCATTAAGGAAGAGGTTCTATCTAGGGAAATTGACAAAAAAAAAAATTTATAAAGGAAGGAAGAATAAGTGGGAATAGAGGAAGAGGAGGTGGTCAATATTTGCTCTTTTTCTCATTCCTATTTAGATCTTTCTAAAATCAACCCATGCTCATGCACTATTTTAACAAGAAGTAGAAAACATGAAATAAAGAATTCCCCAAAATCTAGTGCCAAACACTCTTTTTCCTCTTGTGAATCTAGTGGGGGTTTTGTCTCACTCAAATCTTAGAAATGTTTTGTTTTTATATCATCTTGTGCAAGCAATTTGTAAGAATCTCCTACTGCACTCAAGGAGCAGTATGTTTACATTTTAGTAGGTTTAGTATTAGATATTCCCCCTCTATTATTTTTTTGGGTGGAGGATGGTATTTTTCTAGTTTATTTTTACAACCATTGAAGTAATTTTCCTTGTAGCATTCATTATGATGTACTACAACTATGTGTTTTGGCTATAGATTTTTTATTAATACAAATTTCTCAATACAATTCAAAAAATATTCTTATTTAATTTAGTATTAATTATTTTTTTAATGACATCTCTTTTGACATTTCCTCTCTTTCCTCAACATTCACCTTTTTATTTTACTCTTTATATCCTCACCCTAATACTCTTTTCTAAAATTTCAACTTGGTTTCAAAATATTTTACATAGTTTATATCTAGAAAATTAAAGCACATTGTTGATATATTTTGACATAATCCATCCTCCATGCCATCAACTCTCTTCAAATAATATGAGAAAAATATGAAAATTACTAATATGTGATTTGATAATGGGTACTTGACCAATTCAGTTAATCCTTGACATGGCTAAATACAATATACCATGAGAAGGACAGTAAAAAATAATAAATAATTTCATCTCCTCGACATTTATGTTATAATTTTGTCAAATTCTTTGTGTGATCCATATTTGAGTCTCAGAACCCTCCCATATTTTCAATGTATGCATCTACTATAACCATGTCAAATTTCAATTCATATAAGCACAAATTGAAACATTTCAATGTTGGCCCCATTCACAACTACTTCTTTGTAGGGTCAATTAATTAAATCATAATTTCCACTAATTGCTAAATGTTAAGTTAATTGAACATTAAACTAACCCCAAGAGTGTCAAGAGAATTGAACATGTGACCTATTAATAGAAAATTTAGGTGCTTTGATGATGGGTACTCGACCAATTGAGCTAACCCTCGATGGGTCTAAATACAATATACCATGATAAGGACAATTAAAAAAAAAAAAAAAAAATCATCTCCTTGACAATTATGTTATAATTTTTTCGAATTATTTATGTGTCATATTTGAGTCTCATAACTCTCTCATACCAACAACGCATAAATATACTATAACCATGTCAAATTATAGTGCATATAAGCACAAAATAAAAACCTTTCAACATTGGCCCCATTCACAACCCCCTCTATATGGGATCAATTAATTAAAGCATACTTTCCATTGATTTCTAAATTTTAAGTGAATTGAAAAATTACCTGACACCAAGGGCATTGAGAGAATTGAACACATGACCTCTCAATAGAAAATTAAGGTGCTTTGACAATGGGTACTCAACTAATTGAGCTAACCCTCCGATGTGGATCTATTTAGATATCGTAATTAACCAATATATTTTACTTCTATGATGTTGACAAAATTGCATGTGAAAGAGCATAAAATGACCACATGTGCATACTTTAAAGTAAATGAAACATAATGACAACCATCAAATCAAGAATAAAAACACATTGATAACGGAGTTCACCCAGTGTGGGTTATGTCTTCAGGCCCTGGTGTCAAGAGTAGGGAGGTCGATTCATTAAATGATGCAAGATGATGATGAGTACATAGTACATTTTTGGTCATTACAATTATGAATACCCTCAACTAGAGTGGTATATCCCTCCACAAGAAATTCTCAGGAACTCTCACTCAAATGGGAAAATTCCCTCAACAAGAGTGGCATGTCTCTCCATAAGATATTCTCCCTATAGGAACTCTCTCTCAAATCAGCATTCCTTCAACATGACAAGCTAATAAATTCTCACATGATGTGGTAGACAAGTATCCCTCAACATAATGGTTATCAGGGATCTCAACAACAAAAACATCATCTCAGTAAATTAGAGGAAAGACATGACATAACTGCATCATATACCTCCACTTTCGGGGAATGCCAAAAAATGTGAATCTCAGCTGTTGAAATGGACACCACCGCTAAATTTGTGGCATGAAATTATCTCAAACGACTATAAAATTTTCCCCTATATGACACTGCCAAATTCTAGACCCTCGGGCACCTTGAAAATTCCCCTCAATATTCCTTTCTGAATATGGCTGAAAAATCCGCTGCTTGAATGAATATTCTGACCACACCACTACGCTCCCTGCAATTTTTTTTTAAATAACTATAAAATCGACATCATTTTTCCTCGGTAAAAAATCAGTGTCAAAGGGAATCTTTTAGATTCCGTAAGATTTTGCAAAGATTCCTTGCTACTAAACATCTAAATTTTTGTTGCTCAGATTGGGAAACAGGCTGCACGATTAGACTCCTAGCTAGTAAATGTGCAAAAATGACTATAAGATTTTCAAATTCTCATAGTGGCACCTCTAGCCCTCTAAGGGAATATTTTCATCATCTTGGTATATTCCCCCGCTCATGGTTCCATCCGGCCTTGGCTCGGCACTCCTCCATTGGTCGAATGGAAATTTTAGGTTTATATCAATCTGTGAGGGCAAACTTTCCAACATAGGGTCATTGGCCATTAGTAAAGTGCCCAAATTTGGCGTGGATAGGTTGGGGGTTCCAAACCCATTGACCCCCTATATATGGTTGGAATGTTATGTTGTTTTTACCCTGTGTTGAAATTTGAATTGATTTGGTTTGTTAATATATCGTTTTTTGGAGTCGTCCATTGAGGGTCGACCCATGTGGGTCGGGCATGTTCAACCCCTGTCAGCTTCCCTCCAAACAACATCGTGACACATGGTGCAAGGTGTGTGGTAGGTTCACCTTTGGTTGTCTGCCCACATCTTATGTATAACATATCTCTATAGTGTACCATCAGGTGATGCGGGGGTAATGATCCACCACTTGTTTTGATTTTTTTTAAATATAATATGATAACTCTCAATGAGGGTGGTAGGGATGGTAGCTCCCCACCCCTAATATTAAGTTTTTTTTTTAATTAACAATAATTAATTTTATATCTGAAAAAAAAAAATAAGGGTCACTAGGAAAATTAAGTAGGTGATAATTTTTCTCGTTCTTTTGGCTGGATTCCATGCATTGGGTCACTGCAAAATTGTTTCCTCGTTAAGACTACCACTTGACCAAGTTTGACCCAAACTTTGACCAGCTATAACTTAAGCATACGAACTTAGATTTGAGTGTCTTTCATGTTGTTGAAATCATGATGATGAGCACTACAATCTGTTCCTAGTTTAGATTCCATATGATGACTTTTAATTTTGATCTATTATGAGCCCTCTTTGACTTCTAAGCATCTCTAGAGCCACCTGGATCACCCTCAATGGGGCTAAATATAATATACCATCATAAAGAAAATAAAAAATAATTTCATCTCCTCAAAACTTTAATGGTAGAAATGTCCTGAGACATGTAATTTTATTAATCAGAAAAAACAATTACATCTGGAATTTTGCAAGAGTTTACGCCCGAACAACCAAACACTCTTGCAATGAGCTATTTATAAGCTCAATTTCCTAACTACCTCTAATTATGGATCACTTATGCAATAACAAGTGTCTAGTTACAATAAAAGCTATTCAACAATCTTACTAACAATTCTCCTAAAATAGAGCCTAAGATACGACACATTTGTAGATTCATATCTTTTACAACAATATACTAATTCTAAATGTCTCCATTAAATAATTAAGTATTCTAGATTAATAATTATTAATTTAATATCTTAAATTAATAATTATTTTATTCTAACTTAATAACCTATGATAATATTTACTTTTGGATCATTTAACATTCCCCCTTATGATCCAAAGATACATTACAACAGATACCAAGTTCATCCTTGAACTTAGTAAATTTTATTCTTCCAAGCGGTTTCATGAAAATCTCGGAGATATGATCTTCTGAAGGACAATAAATTGGCTTGAGGACATCTTTGACAATGAGAGATATGATATGATGATACTTGGTATCCACATGCTTTGTCTTTGAATGAAAAAATGGGTTCTTGGCAAGTTTGATGGTTGACTGGCTGTCAATGAATAATGACGTAGCTTCTACCTTAGAAATGCCCAAGTCCTGCAAAATTATACGTGATGCAGGAGCATCCAGCTCACAGTGACGAGGCAAAAAGACTCCAACCAGGTTCACAAGCGGGAAACTGAATTGTTAAATTCTGCTGGAGATAATTTTTCTTTTTTTACTTTATTTCACAACTCAGCAACAGTTAGATGGTTTTACTTTTCCAGTTAGGATTATTGTAGTTACATTATTGATTAAAAGGTAGTTTCTGTAGTTAGGAAAAATAAACCTTAACTGTCCTACAAGTCTTGAAATTTTCAAACAATTATGGTTAAGAATAGGAACAGAAGTATGTAACTGTCTTTGTAACAGAAAGAAATAAACTGCAAGCCTTAACTAAAGACAGAGGCTATAAAAGCCAAACATACATGTAAGGAAAAAAGTTTAAAAAGTTAAGCAGAGAACAAGTTGAGTAAATTGAATAACAGAATTATCAAGCATTCAAAAGTACCAGAGAAGTATTGTCCATCAATCTTATTTCCTAAATTATTTATTGATCTCTCATTCATAATTAACAGAACTTTACATTACTGTAAACTAAGCATATTATCATGGCCACTGTACAAGTACGAGTTGTAGTTGAAATCATTAACAAACAGAGAAGATCTTGAGTAGATTCTAGGTCACCAAACAAGCGCACAGAAATACAGTTGAGGAAGAGTGGGTACGTACAGTCAATCGAGACAAGCAGACAAATAGAAAGTCCAACAAACAAAATTGAATGCCAGCAACGTAACCAACCCATAAGCGAAGGAGTTACAGGTACCAAATAACATATTTTTTTCTTTCATAAAAACGATTTGCATTTATACTGTCCAGAAATAGTATTTTATAGCCAAAACCGAAAGGGCCGAGTTCCCTTATACATTACAGAGACTGATACAGTTGTGATAAGGTCAAAACTTGCTCAGAAACCACAAACAAACATTCAAACATAAAACCCTCATTAGGGTTTGAACACAGGTTCGAGACAGGGTTACGTTGAAGCCGCGTTCCTATGCAAAGAACTCATCCCAGAATGACAACGGCGAACAAGAACCATAACATAATCAAACAGTAGACTAACGGACGAGCCGTATTCAGAACAGAGAATTCTAGACAGCAAGATAATATAAGTTACAGGCCTACCCACATTCACGCTATCAGACATTTTTGAAGACAGAGACGTGTGCCATCCAGGCCACCAGAGAAGACCTGCAAAAGACAAGAGAAAGTGAGTTTGAAGCTTAGCAGAACCTGAAGGGACGAAACCCTTGAAAGAAACAAAACCAACATTACATAATCTAAAGGTGTGAAAGAGGAGAAACACTCACCTGGAGAACGCGTGAGGAGGAGCCATACTTTCAAACCAGAGGACGCCACAGGAAACTAGAGACCAGAGGGGCAGCTTTGGGTTAGACCTAGAACAAGGAGAGCGCAAACATTGAATGAAAGAAAGACTATTTACCTGTAGCAGAGATTGAATGAGCTTTTCCATTGTTCCTGTACGCTCAGCCACGAACAGAACAGCATTACCAGAAAGTTCATAAACCCAAGAATCACTACCAAACCAAATGCGGAAATAATGGACCAGAAGACCAACAGTATATGCAGGAACGGGGCAGCAAAAGCCAAATACCACAGTTGAAACAAATTAAATTCGAAACCAGACATTTTATAAGAAACCACTCGTTACAGTAACCATTACCAGCACGCAGAGTTTGATTTCCTATATCAAAAACAGAGTAACAGAGTGGAAGAACAACTTACCAGAGATTGGACACAGAAGCTGAGCAAGAAAAGCCCAGAGCCGAACAACATAGTTTCAAGCAGGCGGACAAACAATCAAATGCGCAGAGAAGGCCTCAACCCATAACCAGAGCAAGCTCAAATACAACCAACAGCCATGAAATCGTAACCCAGAGCCAAAAGAATCAGAATATAGCACCCTCGCCATTCTTCCATACGCAGAGCTCGAAACCCTTAAAACCCAACAGAAACAATGACAAAGAATAATTGAGAAATCGCATAAGGGTAGGGTTAGTATCGTTTTCCAAGGCAGAAGGATTGCCGCATTTACAACCTCAGTTAATGCACAACTACCCAGCTACAGAACGCGGGAAAAGCGACAGTTCGTTGCCACGTAATATCCAACTGTGACCTTTAAAGTGCTGAAGGTTATGCCAAGTGGGCTGGGTCCCATCAGAGTGGTATCAGAGCAGTTTGAGTTGAAAAGATTTCGGAGAAATGGATATAGGCAGATGAGGACGAGGCAGAGGTGCCCGTAGAATGGCAGATGAGGCGTTCAGGGAAGAACTCAGAGTTCTTACTGCTCGATTGCAAGTAGTAGATGCAGGCAAAAGGAGAGATCCAGAGTTAGGTGATGTGAGTGACGAAGAAGTGGAAGCACCAGCAGATGGGGCTGAAGGTGACTCACCAGAAGTGAGGTTATTGAAGTCTGTATTATTGTCAAATAGCAAACCAAAACCAGAATTACCAACCTACGATGGCAGTTTGTCGATTGATGTTGTATTAGATTGGATTAGTGAGATGGACAAGTATTTTGAATGCGAAGAAATTAGTGAAGACCGTAGGGTCAAGTTTGTAGCGACAAAGCTGAAAGGACACGCAACCCTGTGGTGGGACAGTGTCCAGAATGACAGAAAGAGGTTGAACAAGCGTCCGATAAAGACTTGGGCAAGGATGGTAGCTAAATTGAAGGGCAGATTTCTGCTAAGAGATTACCAAATTGCGTTACATAGGCACGTTCAGAACTTGAGACAGAGAGGTCTGACGGTGAAAGAATATACGGAGGAATTTTATCGAGTAAACTTGCGAGTAGGATATACAGAGGATACAGTAGAGAGGACAGCCAGATATGTGAATGGGCTGAGGATGGAGATTTTAGACGAAATAAGTATTCTGTCTCCCAACAACATGGAGGAGGCATATCAGAGTGCAGTTAAAGTAGAGGAAAAGCTTAACCGAAGACAGAATGCCCGGAGAGGACGAGGGTCTAACAAAGGAAGAGGTCAGTCCTATGGCAGGGGCCAAACTGCTAGCAACAGCGAAGAAGCCAGCAGTTCGGGGACTTCGGGAACAGCAGAAAAAGGAGATGGAACGAGAGGTGGCAGATCGTTTCAGTGCAGCAGAGGAAATGGCTGTGGAAGGGGAACTGGATACCAGTGCTACAGATGCCACAAGTGGGGGCACCGCTCTTTTGAGTGCCCAGAAACAGATTCAGCTGGACAGCGAGGTGCATATGTGGCACAGCCAGAGGAAGCAGCAGCACCTCCTCAAGAGGCAAAAAATGCCCCAGAAACAGGAGAAGCTTTAGTGCTGCATAAGGTGTTGTTGAAGCCAGTTGATGAGAGTATTGAACAGACACAACAGAAAGCTCTGTTCAGAACAATTTGTAAATCACAAGGTAAGTGTTGTAAAATGATAATTGACAGCAGAAGTACTGACAATTTGGTGTCAGTCGAGATGGTGGAGAAGTTAGGACTGAAGCGTCTGAAACACCCCACTTCATATCGAGTTTCATGTTTACAGAAAGGACACCAGTTGCTGGTGGATGAGCAGAGTGAAGTGGAATTTTAGATAGGACGTTACAAGGACAAAATTATCTGCGACATCATGCCAATGGACGTGTGCCACATCTTATTAGGCAGACCTTGGCAATATGGCAGGAAAGTGACACATGATGGGGTATTGAATTGTTCTAAGTTCGAAAAAGACGGGGTTAAGAATACCCTTGTGCCTATTAGAGAGGAGAAAGAGGCAGCTGAAGGAAATGAACCAAAGGCGTTGCTTATGAATGGAAAACAATTTTTGAAGCAGGTTGAAAACAGTGAGATGAATTATGCTGTAGTTAGAAAGATAAGGACAGTTTTGTTACACACAGAAATCACAGATTTGCCTATAGAAATACAAAAAATGTTGGAAGAATTTACAGATATAGTAGTAAACGACTTGCCGGATAAGTTACCTCCCAAGCGGAGCATTAGTCACCACATTGATTTCATACCAGGAGCCAGCTTACCAAATAAGGCAGCTTATCGAATGAGCCCCAAGGATAATGAAGAAATCAGAAAACAGGTGCAGGAGATATTGAACAAAGGATTGATCAGGGAGAGTTTGAGCCCATGTGTTGTACCAACAGTTCTCGCCCCCAAAAAGGGAGGAGAATGGCATATGTGCACTGATTCCAGGGCCATCAATAAAATCACCATACGGTACAGATTTCCGTTACCGCGCATGGATGATATGATGGACTGTTTGAGTGGGGCAGCTTACTTTTCTAAGATAGATTTAAAAAGTGGATATCACCAGATTCGGATACGTGAAGGAGATGAATAGAAGACAACTTTTAAAACAAACGAGGGCCTATATGAATGGCTGGTCATGCCATTCGCGTTGAGCAATGCGCCCAGCACCTTCATGAGACTCATGAATGAGATGCTAAAGGAATATATTGGGAAATTTGTAATTGTTTATTTGGATGACATACTTATTTTCAGTAAGACACGAGAAGAACACTTCCGGCATGTGCATAAAGTGTTAGAGAAGCTACAGTATAATAATTTATTGATCAATCTGAAGAAATGTAAGTTTTTACAGAGAGAGTTAATTTATCTGGGATTTGTGATAGCGGAGAACGAATTAAAGATGGATCCGGAGAAAGTGACAGCAATCATAAATTGGCTGTCACCGAAGAATTTGTTTGAGGTATGAAGTTTCCACGGGTTAGCGAGTTTTTGCAGGAACTTTATTAAAGACTTCAGCAGAATCTGTGCTCCTATGTTGGAGACCATCAAAAAGGCCAGCCAACCTTTTCGATGGACAGAAGCAGCAGAAAAGAGCTTTCAGCTATTAAAGAGTAAAATAACAGAAATACCGATTCTCAGGCTACCAGACTTTCAAAAATTATTTCAGGTACGTTGTGATGCTAGTGGAATAGCAATCGGGGCTGTACTCAGCCAGGAGGACAGACCAGTGGCATTTTTCAGTGAAAAATTGAATGAGAGTAGGAAGAAGTACTCCTCATACGATAAGGAATTATATGCAGTAGTACATGCGCTAAGACACTGGAGGCATTATTTGTTGGGAAACGAGTTCGTGCTGTTCTCAGATAATTCTGCATTACAGTATGTAATGCAGCAACATAAACTTAATCATAAACATGCCAAATGGGTGGATTACTTACAGAGTTTTAATTTTGTGCTGAAACATATCAGCAGGCAAGTGAATAAGGTAGCCGATGCATTGAGCAGAAAAGCTTTACTATTGCAGGAAAGCACTGTGCAGGTTTTGGGCTTTGAACATTTACGGGATCTTTATAAGACAGACACAGATTTCAGAGAAGCCTATGAGGCATGCCAAAATCTTTTAATACGAGGAAACAGTCCTTGGTTGGACTATAACATATAGGAGAAGTTGCTTTTCAAGGGAGGACAACTGTGTAGCTGTTCTATGAGGGAGAATATCATTCGTGAAAAACACAGTGGGGGATTGGCTAGACACTTTGGTATTGACAAGACTTTGGAGCAACTTAGTCACTTTTATTTTTGGCCAAGAATGCGATGGGACGTACAACATTTTGTGGCTAAGTGTAAGGTGTGTCAACTAGCGAAAGGACATAGCTAGAACACAGGACTGTATACGCCATTTCCTATTCCAGGCAGACCTTGGGATTCAGTGAGTTTAGATTTTGTGTTGGGACTGCCAAAAAACACAGAAAGGTTATGATTCGGTAATGGTAGTGGTAGATTGTTTCTCAAAAATGGCACATTTTATACCTTGTCAGAAAACTAGTGATGCCACTTACGTGGCCCACTTGTTTTTTAATGAGATTGTCCGATTACACGGGTTACCAACAACCATCCTATCAAACAGAGACGTAAAGTTCACGGGACATTTTTGGCGTACCTTATGGAAAAAGATAAACACCCAATTAAGCTACAGTTTTGCTTACCATCCGCAGACCGATGGGAAAACAGAAGTTGTGAACAGAAGTCTAGGAAATCTGTTACGCAGCTTAGTCGGAGAAAATTCTAGAATGTGGGACCGAGTGCTGGCGCAAGCAGAGTTTGCTTACAACAATTCGCCGAATCATAGCACGGGTCTCAGTACTTTCCAGATTCTTTATGGCATGCACCCTCATGGAGTGCATGAGCTTCAGGATCTTGGTTTACAGGAACGACGGAGTGCGGATGGAGAAGATTTTGCAAACGCAATGAGGGATTTACATGAACAGGTAAAGGCAAAGTTACAGGACAGCAGCTCGAAGTATAAGGAACATGCAGATTTGAAGAGAAGGGAAGTTCATTTTGAGGTAGGATATGATGTTCTGGTACACTTACGTAAGGAGCGGTTTCCTAAAGGTACGTAAAACAAACTGAAATACAAGAAGATAGGGCCTTCTAAGATCTTACGGAAGTTTTCAGCAAATGCCTACGAAATACAACTACCACCTGGAGTAGGCATATCACCTATCTTCAATGTGGCAGATTTGTTTCCGTATACAGGCGAACTGTTGGAAGAAAGGAAGGATGAGCCCGAAAAATCCACGCGGAACACCCAGGAAGACAGAGACAGTTGGAAGAAACAGATGCCTTATGTCCAACCTCCTGAGATCGAAGGCATCCTCGAAACTCAGGTAATTAGGCGTACTCGGCGGAAAAATTATTTTCAGTACCTGGTCAAGTGGAAGAACCGTCCGATTGAGGACATCTCATGGCTTGACGCCAGGTAGATTGAATGAACAGGGACATCAGTGGAGGAGCTCATGAACCAGAGTCATGATCTTTTCTCACCCCGGGAGCCTGATGCAGGAGCATCCAGCTCACAGTGACGAGGCAGAAAGACTCCAACCAGGTTCACAAGCGAGAAACTGAATTGTTAAATTCCGCTGGAGATAATTTTTCTTTTCTTACTTTATTTCACAAGTCAGCAATAGTTAGATGGTTTTACTTTTCCAGTTAGGATTACTGTAGTTACATTATTGATTAAAAGGTAGTTTCTGTAGTTAGGAAAAATAAACCTTAACTGTCCTACAAGTCTTGAAATGTTCAAACAATTATGGTTACGAATAGGAATAGAAGTATGTAACTGTCTTTGTAATAGAAAGAAACAAACTGCAAGCCTTAACTGAATACAGAGGCTATAAAAGCCAAACATACATGTAAGGAAAAAAGTTTAAAAAGTTAAGCAGAGAACAAGTTGAGTAAATTGAATAACAGAATTATTAAGCATTCAAAAGTACCTGAGAAGTACTGTCCATCAATCTTATTTCCTGAATTATTTATTGATCTCTCATTCATAATTAACAGAACTTTACATTACTGTAAACTAAGCATATTATCATGGCCACTGTACAAGTACGATTTGTAGTTGAAATAATTAACAAACAGAGAAGATCTTGAGTAGATTCTAGGTCACCAAACAAGTGCACAGAAATACAGTTGAGGAAGAGCGGGTACGTACAGTCAATCGAGACAAGCAAACAAATAGAAAGTCTAGCAAACAAAATTGAATGCCAACAACGTAACCAACCCTTAAGCGAAGGAGTTACAGGTACCAAATAACATATTTTTTTCTTTCATAAAAACGATTTGCATTTATACTGTCCAGAAATAGTATTTTATAGCCAAAACCGAAAGGGTCGAGTTCCCTTATACATTACAGAGACTGATACAGTCGTGATAAGGTCAAAACTTGCTCAGAAACCACAAACAAACATTCAAACATAAAACCCTCGTTAGGGTTTGAACACAGGTTCGAGACAGGGTTACATTGAAGCCACGTTCCTATGCAAAGAACTCATCCCAGAATGACAACGGCGGACAAGAACCATAACATAATCAAACAGTAGACTAACGGACGAGCCGTATTCAGAACAGAGAATTCTAGACAGCAAGACAATATAAGTTACAGGCCTACCCACATTCACGCTATCAGACATTTTTGAAGACAGAGACGTGTGCCATCCAGGCCACCAGAGAAGACCTGCAAAAGACAAGTGAAAGTGAGTTTGAAGCTTAGCAGAACCTGAAGGGACGAAACCCTTGAAAGAAACAAAACCAACATTACAGAATCTAAAGGGGCGAAAGAGGAGAAACCCTCACCTGGAGAATGCGTGAGGAGGAGCCATACTTTCAAACCAGAGGACGCCACAGGAAACTGGAGACCAGAGGGGCAGCTTTGGGTTAGACCCAAAACAAGGAGAGCGCAAACATTGAATCAAAGAAAGACTATTTACCTGTAGCAGAGATTGAATGAGCTTTTCCATTGTTCCTGTACGCTTAGCCACGAACAGAACAGCGTTACCAGAAAGTTCATAAACCCAAGAATCACTACCAAACTAGATGCGGAAATAATGGACCAGAAGACCAACAGTATATGCAGGAACGGGGAAGCAAAAGCCAAATACTAGAGTTGAAACAAATTAAATTCGAAACCATACATTTTATAAGCAACCGCTCGTTACAGTAACCATTACCAGCACGCAGAGTTCGATTTCCTATATCAAAAACAGAGTAACAGAGCGGAAGAACAACTTACCAGAGATTGGACACAGAAGCTGAGCAAGAAAACCCCAGAGCCGAACAACATAGTTGCAAGAAGGTGGACAAACAATCAAATGCGCAGAGAAGGCCTCAACCCATAACCAAAGCAAGCTCAAATACAACCAACAGCCATGAAATCGTAACCCAGAGCAAAAAGAATCAGAATATAGCACCCTCGCCATTCTTCCATACGCAGAGCTCGAAACCCTCAAAACCCAACAGGAACAATGACAAAGAATAATCGAGAAATCGCATAAGGTTAGGGTTAGTATTGTTTTCCAAGGCAAAAGGACTGCCGCATTTACAACCTCAGTTAATGCACAGCTACCCAGCTACAGAACGCGGGAAAAGCAACGGTTCGTTGCCACGTAATATCCAATTGTGACCTTTAAAGTGTTGAAGGTTACGCTAAGTGGGTTGGGTCCCATCACTACGCAACCAAACAATTTCACATGCTACTTCCCATGTTGAAATGTACTCGGCTTTTGCTGAAGAAGTGGCCACTGTAGCTTGTTTCTTACAACTCCAAGACATTGTTGCTGACCCCATGTTCATTAAATAACCTAATGTTAATGCTCAATCATCAATACTTCTAGCAAAGTCGACATTTGAATATCCACCAAGTACAAAGTGTTTAGTCTTTGTGTAAAGAAGACCAAAATCTTTTTTTCCTTGGATATATCGAAGAACTCTTTTGGTTGCATTCCGGTGGCTGTCTCGTGGTTTCTGCATAAAACGTGAAAGAATACTAATTTCATAAGATAGATCAGGGTGAGTGTTTGTTAAATAAATCAAGCTGCCAATCAACTGTCTGTAAGTAGTGTTGTCCACCTTTCCCCCCCTTCAAATTTTGAAACTTTTAAGTTTTGCTCCATGGAGGTAAAAACAGGCTTGCAATCCTGCATACCAAATCGCTAAAGAACCTCTGCCGCATACTTACTCTGAGAAATGAAAATATGATGTGGACGTTGGAAGACTTCAACTCCGAGATAGTAGTGAATTAATCCCAAATCTGTCATCTTAAAACCTGCATGTAACTCATTTTTCACTTGGGCAATATGATCATCATTGTTTCCAATAATGATCAAATCATCTACATACATAACAAGAATCACTAAATATTTTCCCTATTGTTGCACATACAAAGTGTCATCAGATTCACTTCGTTGAAAACCAACTTTCCGAAGGTATTCATCCATTTTTGCATACCAAGCTCAGGGATATTGTTTTAACCCATATAAAGCCTTGATCAATTTGCATACTTTATGTTCTTGCCCTTCAATTTCAAAACCTATTGGTTGTGTCATATACACTTATTCCTGTAAATCCCCGTTGAGAAAAGCACATTTCACGTCCATTTGATGAATTTTCCATCCTTTCTAAGTGGTCAGTGCAAGTGTTAATTGGATGGTGTTCCATTTAGTTATAGGAGCAAAATTTTCCTCATAATTAATGCCTTCCTACTACACAAAACCTTTAGCGACAAGTCTTGCTTTATACTTTTCAAGTTCACCCTTTTAGTTGTACTTAATTCTATAAACCCATTTGCATCCTATGGGTTTAACATTTTGAGGACAATCAATAAGTTTCCAAGTGTTGTGATCAATTACTGCTCGATATTCTTCAATCATAGTCTGTTGCCATTCTTTATGTTTTACTACTTTGTTGTATGTGGAAGGTTAACTAAAATCATGTTCTATCAGTGCAAAATTGCCTTCACTTCTGTGTGACTTCCTTGTTCCTATTTTATTCTGCTCATCAGCCCTTACATCTTTCAAAAGTTGAACTGCCCATTTTAGTAGTTGATGCTCACTTGTTTGAGATTCTGAAACGTCACCATCATTGTAAAGTGGATTAATATAAACTGACGTTCGTCGATCAGTTGAAGACTCTGGAGGTGGAGAATCATTGTCTAGATAACTGTTGTTGCTTGAATATGTGGATGAACTGCTAGAAGATCCTGATGGTGTTGTTGAAGTAGATGGACTGGAGGAATCATCTTTAGATGAAGGAAAATCAAGTTCATACCAATTTGGTGAATTTGGTTGACTTTGTGTATTTACTTTTCTTTGACTGCCTTTAATTTCTAACTTTTGAAGAAGACTTTCGATTTCTTTAGCACTCTTACTCTTTGTTTCATAAAAAATTACATCCCTACTCACAATAAATTTTCCATTGGTCAAACGATGGTACCCTTTCTTCTCATCAGAATAGCCAATCATTATGCATTTCAAACTTCTTGAGTCAAGATTATTTCATTTTTCTTTCGGAACTAAGGCATAACATATTAATCCAAAAACTCTAAGATGTTTAACTCGAGGTTTGAAACCAAACCAAGCTTCATAAGGTGTAATTCTGTCTAAATAAGTAGTTGGAGATATGTTTCTTAAGTAGATAGCTGTATGAATTGTTTCTGCCCAATATGTTGGACTTAACCTTTTAAAAGTTAACATAGATCTTACCATTCCTAACAAGGTGCGATTCATTCTTTCTACCACTCCATTTTGTTGTGGAGTGTAAACATTTGTAAGATGTCTTCTTATTCCATTATCACTGCAATAAGTTTTGAATTCATTTGAAGTGAATTCTCCCCCATTATCTGTCCTGAGAGTACCTATCTTTTCTTGAAATTCATTTTCAACAAGTTGGCGAAAAATTTTAAACTTTTCAAATGCTTTTGACTTTTGCTTTAAGAAATAAACCCAAGTCATTATACTGAAATCATCAATGAATAGTAATAAATATTTGCAACCACCGAATGAATTCTATAGTGGTCCACAAACATCACCGTGAACTAGTTGCAACAGCTTGTTTGTGTGCCATGAACTTGTTGGAAAGCTTTCTCAACTTTGTTTTCCATAAATGCAAACTTCACATTTTTCATTTTCCTTTTTGAAAGTGGGAATTCCTTTAACCATCCCTTGTTTCTACAATTGAGAAAGACTATAAAAATTTAAATGTCCATATCTTACATGCCATAATCTTATAGGTGAAATTCATGTAGTCACTGCCCCTGCAAAATCAGAATGCCTTGGAATAATTGTCCCTTTCATCCTTAACAATTTTCCATCTTCATAACCTGTCATCACAGTTTTCAAGCTCTATTTGACTGAATTAATCTTAACTAGGCCATATTCCATAATTATCTCATGTCCTACTTGTCGAATCGTAACTAAAGATAATAATTTTTTCTTAAAGGTTGGTACATACCATACATTTAAAATCATTTTTTCTCCAATGCCAGGGAGAAAAACTTTAACTTTAAGTTGGAAATCTTGAAAATTCCAAAAAAAAATCACATCGACAAGTCATTTGCTTAGTTTCCCCTGAATCCAAGATCCAATCATCTTCATAATAACTTCTAAGATGGGATGAAAGTTGTAATGCTAGCGAAGAAGTAAAAATATATTCTGAGTTATCATCATCTTGATCATTTGCAAATTGTGTTGAGTGCTGATGAAACTTGGGAATTTTATTAAGAGAAGTTCGACAATCTTTAGCATAATGTCCAACTTTGTTACATCTTCGACAAACAATTGAACTTAAGTCTCTTCCTCTTCCTGGAGATTGTCCTCTACCTCTGCTTTGACTTCTGTTTTGAGGTTGTCCTCTACCTTGATTATTATTTCCTCTTCCTTGAAAATGGCCTCTTCCTTGATTGTTTCCTTTTCCTTGAAAATTACTCCTACCTGAATTGTTGCCACTGTTAAAGTTGTTTCCTCTGCTTTGGCTTCGACCTCGACTTTGTACATTATGTGTTGCTTGATTCTAATTGAAATTCTCTCTGCCTCTGTTTCTAGAACTGTCAGTCGATGATTTACTAGTGTTGGCCTTTGTGAAAAAGACATCTTCACTAACTTTCTTTCTCTTCCCAAAGGTTTTATCATGTTGGGTCAACATTTCACAGAGCTCATCAAACTTTAGTTTCTCTAACTTACCAGTTAATTGTAGAGTCTCCAAAAAATGTGTGTAGGAAGAAGGAAGTCCAGTAATTAAAATCGTGACCATAAAACTATCATCTATTGTTGGAAAACTATCATTAATGATATCCAGCCTAATATTCTTAATTCTGGAGATATATTCAAGAACATCACCTCCTTCATTCAACTTTTGTTGCAAAAATTTTAATTGTAGATCGACTTTCTTTGATTCAGGCTGAGTATCAAAGAATTCTTTAAAAGTTCTCAAAGTAGACCATGCATCTATAGCATTTGCTATATGGACATACATTTCATCATTGGCAGAAGATTTAATGAGAGCTAATGCTTTGGCATTCTTAACTTCCCATTTTGCTAGTGCAGTTGCATCTGTGGGTTTATTTGGCTTAATATCACCATCACATATACCCTACCACAATTCATTATAAATGAGAGTGCTTTCGATGAGGCGTTGCCATGTTTTATAAGATTTTGTACCTTCAAGTTTGTGAGAATCGGAAAAAAATAAATAAATAAAAAAATAAAAAAATAAAAATTAATCAACTTTGACATTGTAGTGTTGAAGCTTCACACCAAGAATCTAGCTCAAAAAGAATATCAAGATGAGCAACACACCATGCAACACACTACACAAAAAAGGAAAAAACGATCTATCAGGGCTTAGCCTTGACCCTCATATAGTTGTTGAAATAGGAGAAAATTGATTGAGCTTTGCACTTGGCTCTAGTCAATTTCTCAAAAAATTACAAGGTAACTTTTGAAATTTGACTTTTACAATTCTCTTGCAAATCCTAGTAAAAAAAATTGTTACCCCCCCTCAAAGCAAAAAAAAATTACTTTGAGTTACAATCTCTTTCTTATCTCTCCAAAATAAAAAAAAATTATTACTCCAATAATAAAAAACATTACCTAAAAATATATACCTTATCTCTCCAAATTACAAATTACAAATAGTAGAAAAATCCTTCTTTCCAACAAAGACTTCTTTGCTTCTTATATTCAACTTTAAACTTCCAAATAAAAACTCTTTAAGAGGCTGATTTTTTTTTTTTGTTTCAAGCTTTCCTCCACACTATCTGCTAGTTAGCTCAAGTTGGCTTCTTGCTGGCTTCTTCTACTGGTTTCACGTTGGCACTATCTTGAGAGGAGCAACAAGCGAATAAAGTGAAACTCATAACAGCGGAATCGCAATGCAAGATGCCTGGTGATCGAAATATCGGTGTTGCAGTGGACTACTCAGCCTCAAGCAAATTTTCCCTCAAATGGGCTCTGGATAATTTTTGATTCCTTTGTCCGAGTTCAGAGTAGCCAATATGTGTAAGCAGTATGACCTCAATCTGGATGTTGAGACTTTGGATTTGTTGGACACTGTGTCAAGGCAATAAGAATTTTTAGTTCTCGGTTCAGCCGACATTGATTAGATTCGGTGATAGAATTGTTGGTCTTTAACTATGGGTTAGAAAGAATCTTCAACATTTTTGTGCCAAGGCAATCCTAGGTATTGAGCTTCAGAAGGTCTGAAAAATAATACCACACAGAAACCTCGCCCACATATAGATTTTCCTTTACGTCCTACTTTGTCCAGGTCTTTTTGAGAGAACTGTAGTAAGTTGTTTGTAATAAACGCAGTGTTGAAGCATGCATAAAATAACCTCCCGCCTATACTCTTTTCATAAAAAACCACCCTTACATCTCTAGAAACTTGCAAAGGCGTTTCAAAATAGTAATCCAAATAGATTTTCTTGTAGCTCACAGAGCGCTTTGGAAGTAATCCCAAACTAGAGCGATCTGGAAGTAATTGTAATGGATATATTTTTGTAGGTAGTTAATGACCGTATTCCAGAAATTTTCTTTGTAATTGGAGCGATTTGGAAGTAATTAGCCCACTATCTACCAGCGAGGGTGTGCTTATCGTGGCCAAACAACATATTGAAGTGGAGCAAATAACAAAAGTTCAAGATACAGAGTAATTTATTTATTTATTTATTTTTAATAATATAAAAAATGATTTTAGGATTTAAAAATCTAAAATAAATAATAAAATTTATTTTCCTTTTAAACAAAAAATCTGGACAATTTCCATACCAATCATTTGTTGATCAATTCAATGGAGTTTTCCAAAAACTTGTAGAGCTGGAATCTCCTCCTCACTGTAGCTATAGCAGTATTAAAGCCCTGATACCACAATAATGGTACAAGTGTCCTTATTCACGTAATTTTATTAATCAGAAAAAATAATTACATATGGAATTTTGCAAGAGTTTACACCCAAACACTCTTGCAATGAGCTATTTATAAGCTTAATGTCCTAACTACCTCTAATTATGGATCACTTATGCAATAACAAGTGTCCACTTACAATAAAAGCTATTCAAACAATCTTACTAACAATTCTTCTAAAATAGAGCCTAAGATACGACATATTTGTAGAGTCATATATTTTACAACAATTTACTATTCTAATGTCTCCATTAAATATTTAATATTCTAGATTGATAATTATTAATTTAATATCTTAAATTAATAATTATTTTATTCTAACTTAATAACCTATGATAATATTTATTTTTGGATCATCTAACAAATTTATGTTATAGATTTTTCAAATTCTTTGTGTGGGTCATATTTGAGTCTCAAAAGCCTCCCATAATATCAACTCATGCATCTACTATAACCATGTCAAATTCCAGTGCATACAAGCATAAATTAAGAAAAAAGTCAACGTTGTCCCCATTCACAACACCCTCTATGTTGGGTCATTTAATTAAAGCATAATTTCCAATGACTGATAAATATTAAGTGAATTGAACATTTACCTGACCCTAAGAGTGTCGAGATAATTGAACCTGTGAACTCTCAATAGAAAATTAAGGCTCTTTGATGATGGGTGCTCGACCAACTGAGCTAACCCTCAATAGGGCTTAATACATACCCCAATGACCTTCTCTTGGTTTCAAGAATAATACATTGTCTACTGAACAAGGCCAACCACGTGAAGATGGAAGCTCATATGGACCCTCCCCCCCACATCACTCAATTTCCCAATACCCAAATTATCTACTATAAAATAATTGAAAGAAACATAGTAAGAATCACGCATAGCTACAAAATAAGAAAACAAAAATTTAAGGTAAATGAAAGAGGAAAAATCAACTTAAATTATATAAATGGATACCTTGTACATTTTGACATTTTTATATAATTAATATTATTCTTCATCCAATTCAACATTTGTATCATCTAGTTTAGAATTGATGTTGACAAATGGATTTTCCATATTAACATCATCATTATCCCCATCAAGAACAATGTCTCTTATGTTTTGTTCAACTTGATTCTTCAAGTTATTCATCTCATAATACATTGTCGATATCATCTTCATCCAGAACATTGTCTCGAGTAACATCTTCTTGAACTTCTTTGATGTCTTCTCCTCACACATGAAGTATCTTCTCCCCTACATCATCTTCTTCAACCACATCATCTTCTTTCACTACATTATAATCTATCGACCTTCCTCTTGGATTATACCTAACAACATATGACCAACCCCTTCTACCTGGAACATATGAGTAAAATTATGTTTGCATTGGCTTGGAAGAACATAGTAATCTGGTCTTAGCTCAAATGACCTTGTTAACCATGGGAAATTTTTTATCATGTTTAATAACAATTCTATCATGATCACATTCATTCCTTCATAGCATGTACCATTTGACATTGAACAAAACCAATTTTAAGGAATTAAAGTCACACTCAAGTATGTCATCCAAATACCCATACTACCAATTTTCAAAGACTTGTGTATGTGTGTCACTTCTATATGAAACATTAGTGACCTGGAAAACTGCATTTATCCCACAATCATAAGTTTTCCTCTTTTCTTCCAACTTTTTGATATGAAATTTATGACCATTATACTGCATATCCTTGTGGTGTTGGAACTGCAAGTCTGCAATATGCCAAACACATAACAAAATGCATTGTCAAATAATAAACATAACTATATAAATTAAAAAGTTTTTGAAAAAAAAACACCTGAATTCAAGTTAATAATTTATAAAATATCTTAATAAAGTATTGCAACATGAAAATGCATGCTTTCTTGTTTATCTTTCAAACCATTTACTAGATCAATTTCCCTATGTGTAATATTGGTATCTTCTTTATTATGAGCTTCTATAACCATTGTAAACACCACTTCCCATGATAACCTACCATTACGCTGTATGCCTCATTCAATCCATACCTTCATCCAATCAAGATTGTTTGCAATGCACATATGTAGTGCATCCTACTCTCGACCAACTTTATCAAAATATTATAATTCACCAAGATATATTAGTTACCATAGTCAATATTAATAATTGATGAAAGAATAAAGTTAAATAAGTATGATATAAACAAAAATGAAAATTTATATGTATTATAAATAATATCCACATTAAATATTTAATTGCCTCTCACTTTGCTTATTCTACCTTTCCCCAATAGGTGTTCCCCTTCAATTTTTTTGTTGGAGTTCACATCACAAATGTGATTTGAATACATATTTGTTGCTAATTTTGGAAGATATTGACCAATATACACCATTTATTGATATACCATATATCCCTCCACCATAGAACCCTCAGTATATGCTCTTTGTCTAACCAAATCCTTCAATGATTTCAAGTGCCTCTCCACCATCCACATTGACCTTGTGTGTACAGGTCCACACAATTCAATCTCCTCAACTTGGTGTATGAGATAGTGTTCTTGTGCACTGAAAAATGTCAGAGTTAGATACTTTTTCATTTCAAAAATTAGCTGAGGAATTTCTCTCTTCCAATACTTTATATCTTCTTTATGGATTTCTTTCAATTACAACCATCGACAGATCTTAGAAGCAAATAACATATTTCAACAAAACATAAAAGATTACATTACAAGTAAAACACATGTCATTAAGTTGAACAACGAATTGACAAAACACTTTGCACATAAATCGCTACTTACCTCATGTATTTCCAAAAATAATATCTAATTTGTTTGATGTTGTTTTCAAATTTGTCTCGGAGAGGTAGAGGTAGAACATATTGTAACAATAAAAATAAAAAAAAAATTATTTATTTAATTCAAAGTAGGAAAAAAACTATGAAAATGTATACCAATATAGAAATATATATAACAAAATAATTACATTAATGAAGATAGGATAATAATGTGTTTTTACCCCACCAAATTTACTTTTCTTTGTTAAGATGTTTTTTATGTTTGAAGAAAAACCCATGGGAAATTTAATTCTTTGAATGACATATTTTACATCATTGCTTTTCTTCTCGATTAATAACCATGGAAGACTATTTCAGTACCCATCCTTATTTGATCAGATCACACTTTGCATTGCATGATTGGATTCATAAATGTCACTAAATTTTTTGATGATTCTTCCTTTATCCCTCCTACCATCTATGATTTTTCATAATGTTTATGTCACATTCCTTCTAGCATGCATTGTATCAACGAAATGAACTATTATTAGGTCCTCATAATAGGGTAACCTCATGAATTGAGTGGGATAACTTTTCATTACTCATGGAAGTGCATTATTAATACCTTCATGACCTTCATGATGAAGCATCGAATAAATCACAACAATAATTATCAAATACAGTAAAATAAATTATATAAAAATAAAAACTCAAAACTTTACATATATGACACATAAACAAATTGCATACTTTGACAATTTATGTTATATTCTAACTTCCATAGGTGAGATGTCATTCTTTGTTTAACAACCTGTTGATGCCTCGAAAATCGTTGCACCAACATTGGGGGAAACCACCCGGTCCGGACCTTAGTACAGCTCTTTTTCCGTTTGGGATAGTGGCTCCGACTGGGGATAATGGGACCAGTTTCCCAGAAATAGATAAATGGGATGAATGAATACTTTGTAGATAACAGTAGCGATAAGTGGATGACTAAAACTATTGACAGAAATATAAGTGAATTAAACTATCCCAGGAATCTATTTGAACTTCTAAAGCGTAGCTTTTGATGTTCTATACCCAAAAATACAATTATATAGATGACTGCATTCTCAAGACATAGATATTAAATCACTCAAGATTGTTGTACCTAAATAGTTAGGTGCAGCGATTAAAGCGGTGCTATACTCTATGCATTCATACCATTAACGCATACATGATTAAAAGATAAGGCATATCATCTAAACATCCAATAGTGGTATGAATAATATTTCCTGTTGTAGTACATGCATACAATTAACGATAGCAGGAATAATTACACAGTGAAATCACATACACAGAATGAATTCAAACAAAAGATAGAAATACCATTTGAATAGTAAGTCACTCCCGATATGAATCGCTATGTATAGCTTCTGCTCCAACGCATAAACATCCCTCAAACCAATGACAGTAGTGCACAATTGAATCAAGAAATTTCTCCGTTAAAGTAAAAGCAAGTGGTCGAGTTTCATAAAAAAAAATAGAGGCTGAAGCACAATAGTGCAAACTTCAGTCTGTTAAGTCTTATTACAAAATTTTACGACCCTTTCTAAATACATGAAAGGGTCTATAAATACTATGCTAATCTAAATATCTACAAAAACAGAAAAGCTAACTAAGCTGATGTCAATAAATTCTTGTTGCTATATTTGCTGGCAATCGGAGGAGCTGGATGATGAATCACTCTATCGACTGCTTCCCATTGAACCTGACTTGATTGATGGCAAGCATTGGCTCAACTTCAGGAGGTTTGTTGAGCCTAGAACTGAGCTGGGCAGCGTAGGTGGAGTCTTGGATATCGGGGATCATGCAATGAACGGCATCGGTTAGGCATTTGAGAGCAAATCGTTGTTCACGCGGCTTGATTAGGAACCGCCAATATGCTTCTATGTTTAAAGTGTCAACCGCGGTAATTGATTATGCTCTGTTCTCTAAATCAGGGTAGCATGTTTGTTCCAATGTGTTTGCAGTAGTAATTTTCCCGGGTGTGCATTGGGAAACAATATTGGCTAGATAGAGAGTATCATTCACAAGATCAGCCAAATTACCAGCAGTCAATGTACATCTTGATGATGCCCTTTCTGCCTTTAATACTTGTGTTTTCCATTCTGTAAACAATATATTTTTATGGACCTCCAGTATCCTAGGCAAATTGGCTTCCTTTCCTGACTTTGAATCTTGCCATTCAAGATAGTTTGTGATTTCTTCTTCGGCTTGATTGTAGTCATCTCTGGCCTTTTCCACCTGTTCATTTATAGTTGCAGCTAACTCACAGAGCGGTTCCGCTTGAGAGAGGGATTGAGCCACGAGTTTAACTTGCGCTACAAGCACCTTGTTGATTATCATTGCCTCTTTTTTGAATTCTTGTATCTGCGCATCTCCCTTGGTGGCTTCTAACTGTGCTGTAATTTGAGCAATACGCTCATCTTTGGCCTTTAAAGATTGCTCATTTGCCGCTTTTAGTTGCTCCAATGCCTCTGTTAACTCATTTTGTCTCTGGGTGGCTGCTTGGGTGATCTTCTGTTTCTCCTCCTCCCATTGCTGTATCAATTGGCTATTTATTTTCTGTTGTTCCACTAGCTGCTCACTTGTACGCACTGTTTCTTGTTGGTGTCCTGCTAATTACTGCTCAGCTTGTATTACCCTTTGTCTGACATTTGCTAATTCTGCTTGAAGTGTGGAAATCTCCTGGTCCTTAGTCTTTAAGAGAAGGGTTACCTCTGATGCCTTATCGATAGTGGCAGCCGAATAAGCTCCGGCATATTGCGACAACTTGGTCAAGTCATCAGAGGGATCAAGTTTCTCCCTCCATACTACATTGCCCGTAAGTGATTGTTCAGGAAAGAGGGAAGGTTGATCAAGCCTCTGCCTCTTTCTTGATCGCTTTACTACGGCTCTATGCTTAGGGCTGTAGAAGACGTTCAGTGGAGGAATGTCTTCTACCAGGAGAGTGATTTGGTCGCTAGGACCTTTTGGAATTATTTCTACGTTCATAACTTTGGGTGGGCCGGTGGTTGTGCTCAAAGCCTGGGATGAGCCTTCCTTCTGTATGCCGCTACTCTTAGGAGTCTCGGTATTCTGTGAATCCTTTCCTCCACTGATAATAGTACTAAACTGCTGCCATTCCTTTTGCAGCTCAGGGTCTGTGATAGCACCCTTATTAGTATCGGTGGTATTTTGATTGGACTGGGACTCTTTTAACAGTTGTTCCTGTTTCTCCTTCTCTTGCTGCTCCTGTTGCTTTCGCTGGTTGTCTTCCTGCTCCTTTCTATGCCTATCTTCCTCTTCCTTCCTCAAGCGTTCTGATTGCTCTCTTTTTAAGAGTTCTTCTTTTTCTTTCCTTAAATGCTCTGCCTGCTCTTTCCTCAGCTTTTCCTCTTGAATTTTCTTCTGTAGTTCCTCCTGCTCATCGGTTTTGGTTTTCAGTGTAGCAAGGGGTCCTTTCTGTTGTTGCTAGCCAGGCTCGCTTGAAGACGCCGCTTGGGTTGGCATTATTAAGTCCAGGGGCAGAGTTTGCAACCTCTGTTCCCTGAGCTTATTGAACTCAGATAACCCTTCGTCATTATACTTTTTTCTAGCAAGCTCTTTAGCATGACCAATTGATTCCATTGAGACAAAAATATCAACGAATATATCCTCTTTATGCTCAAATGTTGATAATTTGGCATGTTCTAGAGTGGCGTATGCATATTTTTTCGGGTCATATGCTCTGTTTAGGATTATAGGAAGGTTTAGGGCTTGAATTTTCAAGGCTTCTTTTTCTGCATGTTTTAAATCATGCAAGGTAAAGACTCCACATCTGAAAGGAAAAGTTGGCCAGCCCCTTTTTTGCTTTAGCCTAAGAGTCTGTGTGGTACTCTTAACTGAAAGTTGGTAGGCAATTTCTCGGGCTAACAGTTTGTCAGGAACATACAAGGGAAGGACATGGGGATTGGCTTGACTGCCATAGACTCTAACATACGTAAAATATTCTTCCCCAAACCAACTACCCACTCACGGCAGGTCAAAAGAGGCTAAGTAGGAGATCCTTGGAATGGGCTTATTAAAAATGGCATAATAGATAGGAACCATGAAACCGTTACAAATTTGGTACAAGTGATTCTTATGAGACGACTTCCACATCTTACGATGGTAAATATGGATGGGGGAGGGGTCCTGTGCGGTCCACATCCAACCGAGAATAGGGAATTCAGAATTAAAGCACAATGTATCTAAAATATAAGCGCTGTAGTAGAACGGAGGAATTATTCTCTCGGAGACTCTAGTTTTATTTCTAAATTCACTAACAGCCAGGGCAAGCTTATCCGAAAGGATAGTAGCCCAATCCATAATCCAACTGTTGACTGCCGCCTCCATGAGGGGAACCATTTCGATAGTAAAAATGGCAGAATCATGCAGACCCCATAATCTACACATCATTATAGCGACATAGCAATAAGGTGAACACAAGGAGTCGACTGAGTACTTACCAGAGGATTCATGCTTGTGCTTACTTGGATTCTGCCTCCAATCTTTGATAGGTTCAGACTCAATTTCATTCTCACTTGCGAACTTCTCCAGAAATGCGCTATTGTACACTTTCTCTGGCATAGGTAAATGATACATTTGCCTCAAATCCTCTGGCTTGAAGGACCCAAAAATCCTTCCATCGTTTGCGACGAAAGTTCTGTCTGTGATAGGAATTTCTTCAATTGCCCACTTGATAACATCAGTGTATGGAAGCATTTGCTCTCTTGCCGCTATCCTATGTAGGAAGGAGTCGGCCAAGTCCTTGAGAGTGCACTCTGATTTTTTGGTAGAATCTGCAGTAGCTTCTTCTACCACCTACTCAGGTTTCTCGGCCTCTAGCAAATCATAAGTTCCTTGCCAAGTTGTTCTGGCAAGGCCCGCGCACATCGTATCTAATATCAAACCTTTCTTGATGTTTACTATCACTTATGGCGCGGCTGGTGAATCAATAACGCCTGCAACCTTCTTCTGCTTTTTACCCATTATGCCTGAGTTGCTTCGAAAATCTGTATTCTGCACAGAGAGGTGGTTTCGGCGTAACACAGAGATAACAATGAAACTCACAACTGATAGTAAAATAGAAAGAAGAACGTCGATATACTTTGCCTTTATTAAAACAGCGCGGAGACAATCTATAGGCAGATTTGAGGGGATGGATACATTAAGGGACCGTATAGGACCTGCCACCTTATAAATGCTCATTAGTGCAATATTGGACAAAAGATCTTTTAAATCATGCAATGGGTGTACTGGCGGCCGAGCGGGAATGATTATGCCTTAATTGTCATTAATTCGGGCTTTCCAATCACTTTTAACAGCTTTTCGTTGAAAACTGTGCCTTATCGTATCGGATCAGGTAGGGGCGCGTGGGTAGCTTTAACAATACTTTGGATATTGTCAATCGTCGATCGCCGATATCGCATCGGCGAAAGGCCTATGCACATTAAGGGTTCAACAGGGGAGGCCACCGATTGCCGATCGCCGATATCATATCGGCGACAGGCATATGTACAATGCTTTCGGTACGAAGCGGACTGCCGATTGCCGATATCGCCGATAGCTTTATCGGGTCGGGGCTTTAACGATGGGCGCGATAGTGGTGCACAAGGGAATTGCTGATCGCCGATATCGCCGATAGCTTTATCGCGTCGGGGGGGAGCCTTTTGATTGCTTGGGGCATCCTTTGTGTTATTGCGATATGCGATCTTGCGATCGCTTTATTGCAATAAACACATATTTGCTTTATTTCCAATGTTTAAAGAGATATTGCTTTTGAGGGTAAGTTTATAAAGCACTCCTCTGATTTGTTGGACTTTTACAAAGTAAGAGTTCTGACATCAATTTTATTTTAAGAGGGACCCATTTCATATTTTAATGGTTTTGTAAATAAAAATAAATATGAAATGGGGGGTTGTTTGCAAGGCACAACACAACCCTAGTCAAAATTCCATGTAATAAAGTTAATAAAGGAAAAATAATAACCAAGGTCATGGGACACTTATTCCAAGATTAATGTTGGGAAAAACATCCTAGTGTGGGTGTTTATTTGGTTTATTATGGCTAAAGAAATTGGAAAAGGAAATGGCAAAGGCATTGAAAAGGCAAAGTGGAATTAATTGGAATTTTATTTATGAAAATAATGGAAATTAGGAGAAATGGAAGGTGAAAGGTCACAGGTTGCATGTGAGGAGAAAAATGAAGGAAAATAATGGAAAATGAAGAAAATAGAGGCCTCATTGATAAAAAGGCTTCTGAGGATTAGTTGACAACCTTTTGTCAGTTCAGTTTTGGAGCTCTCTCTCTATTCTCTCTCTCATACTCATGGACACTTAGAGAATTGTTGGAGCACTTTAGAATTGGAGGAAAGAAGGCAAAGGAAGGACAAGAAAGCAAGAGGAAGCAAAATATCAAGTAAGGAAGAGCAGGATCAAGCGGCTACACCGAGATTACTTGTAGGTATCAAGTTGCATGTAGGATTTCCTTTCTAGTTTTGGCATGCATGGTACATGCATGTGTGTTTTTGGTTCTCTTATTGTCATTGTTATGGGTTTTTCCACATGTAACAATGTTCTTTAGCCTTGCCTTGCAATTTCCAGATAGTCATGGTGTGATGGGGTTCTATTGTTTTGGTTGAGATGAATTATAGGATGGATTCAAAGCTGAGTAGGGTGGTATTAGGATTGATCACAAGGCTTAGGAATCTTGGGTTAGGGATATACGGTAAATCCTTATTGTGAATACCCTTGATTGGGCCTAGGAATCCCTTGACTAGTAATGCAAGATACACGGTAAAGCCTAGGGGGTGGTGACCTTGTAGGCCTAGGAATCCCTTGACTGGTAATGGCTAGATACACGGTAAATACGAGAGGTTGAGATAGACAAATTCCTCATAGTTTAGGTGGAGAGATCCAGAGGCATCCATGCTTTTTTAGGGCCTAATGATCCCTAGTAGTAGGGCAACCTCGTGAATTGAGTGGGATAACTTTTCATTCCTCATGGAAGCACATTATTAATACCTTCATGACCTTCATGATGAAGCATAGAATAAATAACAAAAATAATTATCCAATACAGTGAAATAAATTATATAAAAATAAAAACTCAAAACATTACATATATGACACATAAAAGAATTACATACTTTGACGATTTTTGTTATATTCTAACTTCCATAGGTGAGGTGGCATTCTTTGTGTAATAGCCTTGGTCAAAATTCCATGTAATAAAGTTAATAAAGGAAAAATAATAACCAAGGTCATGGGACACTTATTCCAATATGAATGTTGAGCAAAACATCCTAGTGTGGGTGTCCATTTGGTTTATTATGGCTATGGAAATTGGCGAAGGCAATGACAAAGGCATTGAAAAGGAAAAGTGGCATTAATTGGAATTTTATTTATGAAAATAATGGAAATTAGGAGAAAAGGAAGGTGAAAGGTCACAGGTTGCATGTGAGGAGAAAAATGAAGGAAAATAATGGAAAATGAATAAAACAAAGGCCTCACTGATAAAAGGCTTTTGAGGATTAGTTCACAACCTTTTGTTAGTTCAGTTTTGGATCTCTCTCTACTCTCTCTCTCATACTCTTGGACACTTACATTAGGGGAATTTTGAGGTCTAAAATGGGCCTCCTAAGGAAATTAGAAAATAATAGTGGAAATAATAAAATAATATTAGATTACATCATCAAATTTTAGAGGGAAAAAATAAAAAACTACATTTTCAACTCGTATTTTCAACTTATCTTCATATGGGTTTACTCAAATTTCGAGTGAGAACACTCGTTGGATGCAAAATATGATTCCTCATCCAAGGAATACCCATGTTACAAACTTTTTATGGACCCTGCTACACAAAAAATGATAAATACATGAAATATGTGATTACAATCACGTTTTTTCATGTATTTCTCATTTTTCGTGTAGCAGGGTCTATCGAAAGTATGTAACATGGATACTCCTTGGATGAGGAATTAAATTTTCATCCAACGAGTACTCCCGCTCAAAATTTGAGTAAAACCTTAGGGAGATAAGTTGAAAATACAAGTTGAAAAAGTAGTTTTATTATTTTATTATTATTTTTACTTTTTTACTCCAAAATTAATGAATCATCCCCCATGGTTGACATCATCATCTTGAATCCTATTGGTTCTTATAAAATTTATTTTGGTTGTACATTTTTCTTAGGAGGCCCATTTTAGAGCTCAAGAATCCTCTAATGGAGCATTCTTGGAGCACTCTAACATTGGAGGAAAGAAGGCAAAGGACAAGAAAGCAAGAGGAAGCAAAATATTAAGCAAGGAAGAGGAGGATCAAGAGGCTACACTAGGATTACTTGCACATATCGAGTTGCATGTATGATTTCCTTTGTAGTTTTGGTATGCATGGTACATGCATGTGTGTTTTTAGTTCTCTTGTTGTCATTGGCATGACTTTTTCCAAGTGTAACAATGTTCTTTAGCCTTGTCTTTCCATTTCCAGATAGTCATGGTGTGATGGGGTTCTATTGTTTTGGTTGAGATGAATTGCTAGATGGATTTGAAGCTGAGTAGGGTGATCTTAGGATTGATCACAAGGCCTAGGAATCCTGGGGTAGGGATATACAGTAAATCCTAATTGTGAATACCCTTGATTGGGCCTAGGAATCCCTTGACTGGTAATGACAGGATACATGGTAAATCCTAGAGGGTGGTGACCTCATAGGCCTAGGAATACCTTGATTAGTAACAATGGGATACACAGTAAATACGAGAGGTTGAGACAAAAAAATTCCTCATGGTTTAGGTGGAGAGGTCTGAAGGCATCCATTCTTGTTTAGGGCATAGTGATCCAATGGGATTACGATAAAGCCTAGTTGTATTGATGAGTGTTTGGGCCTAGGAATCCCTTGGTGGTATATATGGTAAATAATGAGGAAGCCCTAGTTGGTTTTGCTGTGATTTCCACATTGAACATGCTTGGAATATGGCACAGGGGTGATTGGATCAAAGAAAGATTTGGTTCAGTCTAATCTATGGTCAGGTGGTTCATGGAAGTCCCTAGCTTGGTTGGCTTATGCATTCATAATAATATCTCCTTCTCCTTTGGTATTTCATGTGTAAATGTACTTGTTCATATCATGGGGGTTTCACCCAATGAACCTCTGACCTATCACGTGCGTTCGTGGCATATTAAACAATACCCTTAATTTGTCTACATATTAGAAAATAGCCCTAAAAATCACATTATTTAACCCCCTACCAATACAAACCCAATACACCTTCTCAATTTAGAAAACCCCTACTTCAGTAGATATTGTAGGTTTCCATTTTTTCATTAACATTTTTTATACCCCTTAATATTTTTTCATTAACTTTGAGCTCCATTTTTTTATACCTGGGAATAGGAAAACCCTTTACCCCCTATATATCCCCCAATATATTATGCCATTTTTTCCTCAATATATATCCCCCAATATGAACCCACGTGGTATGGTATTTCTCCCCTAGTGAAACCCCCGTGGTTCATATGTGGTTTTTATGGTTGTTTCGTTATTGTATTTATGTTAGTTATATAATGGTTACAAGTATGGTTTATGACATACTTTGGATATGGATCTCATTATGATTTGATTATTATATGAAATATGAATGATTATATGACCTAATAGATGATAATGTAGCTATTATTATAGGGCAACAACTCTTCCTTACGAATATCATAGAAGTATGAGACCCCTAGGCTCAAATCTGTTGTTATGACCTATAGATTACACATTTGGGATATGTTTGACGAAATGCCTATCATGGCTAGTAGGGGTCTAGTCAAGTCCTTGTATAAATATTTGCATTAGTAGCCTTATTTCATGGTTTCTTATAATTTTTGAAAGTTTCATGAAGTTATCAGTAGTGGCCTAAGTCCTGGCCCTAAAAAAGTGGCATAGAATCCGGGGTCACTAGCATAGAATTGCCTGAAAAAGGCCATAGTCATTGGCATGCCTTGTTGTGGGAGTGACTAGAGGGCCTCAGTAGCATGCATGGCTTGTCATGGGAGCAGATGGGGGTCTAGCTTAGCAAAAATACAAGTTGTCACAAGGGTTAAGCACCTGGAAGGGTGGTTGCCTCGTGAAGGGTCTATAGCTCCTCAGGAAGGTCAGATTGGTTTTGTTTTTTTGGTTCCATTTCCTTAACTATACATGGGGATTTGAATCACATCATAGTATCCTCTCATCAGATGTTTAACCTAGTGGATTGGTTAGCTTGGGTAAATGTGCGAGGAGGGTGTTACACTTTGTGGCTTTAATCCAGTCTCTTCTTTCCCATAGAATAGATGCTTTTCAGTAGTGAAATACTTATGGTTCTTAGAGATGAAGTGCTTATACTCATCAAACACCTAATTTCCTAAAAAAAATTAACAACAGGATTTCATTTTAGGACCACAAACTGGACATGAAAATTTACCCTTTGTTTGAAGACTTGCATTAAGAGATGGATCAATGTCAATTGTAGGAAGGTACTGCATAAAAAGCATGCATGATATCTTCAAATAAATATAGACTATTAAAGTGAAATATTTGTTTTATTCTCAATTTTTTTATAATTGTTTTTCTCTTCTTTTCTAAAGGTTTTTTTGGTTAAAATTTTTTTGCTTTTTTTTTTTTTTTTTTTTGGATTTTAACCAATCTTTTTTTGTCATTTGGAAAAGATATTTTTTAATAATTTAATTTATTTATTTATTTTTAATTTGAAATTTTCACGTTTTTAAATAAAAAAATAATTTTTTTGTGTTACATCATTTTTTTAAGGGTGTTTTTCATTATTTTGTGTATAATAATGATGATTTTATAAGCCATATTTAAGAAGATATTGCTAATTCAATGCCACATTGAAAATTGGTGAAGTTTTCTTAGACTAATATCTCAAAACAACTAAAAAGAAAAAAAGAAAAAAAGAGGCTCTTAGTAGAATGACTCTTTGATTTAGGTGTTGATATTTATGGTGTTTTAGTCATGATATTTTGTTCATAATGTATTGGTTGAAAAATGTTGAGATTTAAGGTTTTTGTAAACATGATATTTGGTTTTAATTTTATTTTTGAAAAATGTAATGTCAGAATTTTAAGGTTTTTTGAAGTCATGCTATTTGATCTTTAATTTCATAATTGAAAATTGGAATTTTAAGATTTTCCATGATCATGATTTTGGTTTTTAGTGTCATGACTAGAAAATGTTGGAATTTTAACTCTAAAAGAAGGGTAATGTAGCATCACCACTTTTCACTTTTGGGGTTTCTTTTCATGTTTTTGTTGCTAGAGTTCTCATTTTGAGGTTATATTTATCGTTAATTTCGTATCATTGTTGTTTTTAAATGAAGAAGAGACCTCTTATGTAGATAATGTGGTTTCAGTCATCTATGAATAGAAAAAACGAAAAATGTCTGAGTAGAAATGAAAAAATTGTCATGTTCTAGAAAATATGACAACTACATTAGGTGTCAATTGGTTTTATCGTGAGTGTTTGGGAGGAGTGATTGGGATCCTCCCCATCCAGGTTCAATTCCTGCAAGTGACATGATGAAGTTTGATGTAACAGACCAGAACATATATATTCCTCATATGTAATATATGGATAGTTATATGTCTAAAAAAAATTACAACTACCTCAGGAATAAAAGGAATTGAACCTAATATTTGTGCTCATAATATGGAACATTCTTCTCTTAATTTAACTAAATATATTCAAGAGAAACTTTTAGAAAAATCTACCATTGATTATTTTATTTATTTTATTGATTAGTTTTTGTTTGTGGCAAAGTAGTTGCATATTTGTTGTGGTCAGCTAAAGATATCTGTGAGCTCAAGATGGCCAAATCTCGTTGGGATCTCATATGTCGGGTTATCAAAATGCTCCAATATAGTTTTCTCTAGTCGGTTTTTTATTCGTATGAGATGGATATAGAGGGAAAGCACATATGGGTTGTTACATGATTTTTCTTCCTCATTTGTCCCAAAACTCTAAGGTTGCTCAACCTCGAGGGTTAAGAGGCTTGTGGCGAATTTGTTATCAGTGCACAATGGGGATTCATCTTCTTATAGCTTGCTCAATAGATCCTATTAGTCTAAGAAAGCCAAAGGAAAAATTTGGAATGAATATTTTTTAGATTTTCAACAAGAATGTCACTGGGAAATTAACATTTTTCTAGACAAGAAGCTTTTCTAGGAGATTAGGGTTTGTGCATTAGGCTTCTCAGAGTTGTTGGTGGTTTCCATGGCATGTTCCTCCTCATACAAAAGGATCTCATATTAAAAAATTGGATCTAAAGGAGGAATTTCATATTTTCATTAAGACCATAAGTCGGAATTCGATCCTTCTATAGGTGTCTAGATATGATCTTGTGGTGGATGTAAAATAGAACATAGAGCACGGATTGGCATCCCTGTGACTTGGAAACACATATTATACAAAGGTAAGAAATTAATGGATTTCTCTCCTTTTAATGGATATGGTATTTCAAGAAACTCCACCATATTCATGCTTGTGAGGATGTGTGGAGGAGTTACGAGCACGAGGAAACTAGACGTTTCAGTATCCTACAAAGAAGTTGCTTGCTCCAAAAATACTAGTGGATATGTCTCTTTTAAGGATGAAATGTAAGGGAAGGCACACATCCCATCAGTTCATATTCAAAGAAAACTAATATCATACATCGTAGAAAAATGGAAAAAGCACCATCCGTGGAAGTTAATCTACAAGAGGTAAATTGTTTTTTCTCATATCTATAATCCAGGGTGATTATATGTAGATTCAAAAGTTTTTGGCCCAAATCTGATGTATTATACCAGTGTTTCTTCTCTACTTGGACCCCCAACTATGACATCTATTTATGTTCCAAAGTTTTCTTCATTATTCAATTTGATACACAGAAAGATTTGGATTATTTTCTAAATCAGGGACCATGGTTTTGGGGTAGAGTTGGGCTCTTCATCACTCCTTGGTTCCTATATTTTGATACTACAAATATTTTGGTTTCATCATTTTCAGTCTAGTTAAGACCACCAAATATTTCTCTTCCTTTCTGGCACCATCAGGTCATAGAGGATATTGGAAATACTCTTAGAATTTTTAAAAAGGTGTATTGTGACTCAACAAAAAATGTATCTTCACTTTTTCTAGAATATGTGTAGATATCAACCTTAGAAAAGGTCTACATGATCACATCTAACTAAAATATAAAAAATTTCAGTGGAACCAAGTATTAGATTACGATAACACTACATTCATATGTTTGATTTGTTTTCAAACAGGACACTTGCAGAACACATGCCCGTAGGCAAAAATGATCCCTAAAAAGAAAAAGAGGCATGCCCATAATCCAAGGGTTTGGCATGTATCTAATCCTCATTTTTCTAAATAAGAGGAAGAAGAAACCTTAGAGAACCAACAAACTAATGATTCATAGGCTCAACATGATAACCAAGAAGATGGAGATGAAGCATATCAGCTTAGAACCACAACCCACATATAGAAGGGGACAAAACTATTAAAAATCCAAGAATCAACACAACAGAAGGAGGAACCACAAAATGAAAAGGAAATTGGGGGTATAAATAGAAACCATGTCTTGAGAGTTTGGACTCATACAAAGAAGACCCCTTGCAAACAGCTAGAAATGAATTGGCTATGGTAACACTTGAGCTCAACCATGGGGTTTGACAAAAGGTTTAGAAAAAGAATGGTAAAAAGGAGAAGTTAAGTGATTAGCATCACACCTAATTGTGACATAATTTATGTAATTTTTACATTTTTCTTTTTATTTCTAGTCATCTGAAATGCTTATATGATCAAATGCTTTTAGCATCTACTGAATGTAATTTTGTTCCTTGTTTCAAGTTTTGAACCTTCTCATTTTGAAAAGCCTCATGATTTTCTCGTACCTTTATATTTTTACAATGAACATAATTATACAGAGCACATCATGGATGTTGGTCAGCTAAACTTAATTTATGGAAGAAATAAATATGAATTATTTGAAATTGAAATTAGATATGGATGTCCTAATTGAAGAAATTGGCCCTTCCAAGACTCTTCATTTTCAAGAGATTTTTTCATTTTATTTTCTCTCACACTTACTATTCTTTGTACTTTGATATGTTTGATGGTTGTGCTATGCAAGGAATAATTCCAAATCCTGTATTTTTTCATCCTATCTGACCAAAATATAATAACGTACAATACGATAATAATTTACATATAGGAGATGAAAAGAATAAAACCTATTTTCATGAATTTTTTGGTAGTACGCCTTATTAATCTTCTACATGGAAAGAAGGATTTGCTATAGAAAACACATTTCAAAAAAGAACCTTATAGTGATTCAAATGCATATATGGTTAGTGGAGAATATTGTTTTTTAAGTAACCAACTGGTTGAGATTGAAAGATTTAATGAAAAAATGATGTTGACGCCTCTTGTCTTATATTTATCATAATAATTTATACAGTGGTCAAATATGGCCTATATAAACATTTGATCCTATTAATTCATCACAAGTTGGCTATTTAGAATATGAGTCTAGAGAGACTTGTCAAGAAAAATAGACACTTTGGTTTCAATCAATGGTTACATCATATTCTCATTTTCTTGTTCTTGTCTGTAAAATAAATCATGCGAACAATGACAACACCTTTCCATAATGTATTTTTAATAGATTTATTCCACATGATCTTCATCAGGTATATCACTCATCCGTAAATTCCTTCCAATATTTCTACATTAGTCATTGTAAGTATCATGATAGAATAGAAACATGGTTCAAGGAATCTTTTCAGAAAAAAATTATTGTAAATAAAAATAATGTTATCTTGCTTATGATGGAAAAATGTTTAGTAACATTATTTTATTTTATTATGTTAGATTTCTCGAACTTCTACTAATATTTTGCAATGTGCATATGATTGCAAGCTTATGCATGGCTACATTGGCATTATGATTTCATCTAGTTCATTATCAATTAGTGTAGTGCATGTTTATAAGTAGATTTCATAGATTTGATTTTGTTGGTTTCAATATGTTTCTTTTACATGTTTACTAACTTTTTTTTGTAATAATGCAGTTATGAACTACCCTGTCAATTTCAGCCTAGAGATGAATCATCATCTTAATACATTCAAGGAATATTCTCCTTACCATTTCCCTCTCTTGATTATTAATTGTCTTGCTTACACCAACATTGATTAAAGCATTTTATTTTCCAATCCTACCATAACTTTCTTAGTTAACTCTCAATTGACATGTAACTGCAATTTGCTTATGAATTTTTTGATGTAAATGATCTTTGACAAAGATCTTGAATCAAGAATAGTCTAAGAAATTAATCAATTAACGAGATTCTCATGTTTTTAATGGATATCATAATTGTACAATTAATTTAGAAGTCTTTTGTTCAAAATTGTTTAGTTTCTATTTTTTTTTTCTATTCGGATTTTTCTTTATTTGCTTCTAATAAGAAAGATCTAAAAATGTTATATCTTGAAATTTTTACTTCTCAGAATGTCAATCAAAAATTGTTCTTGATGGAAGGAGGAACATATTTTTCTATAAAAAACGAACTTGATGAAGAAATTTCCTAGAAATATATGTTTGGACCTATGAATTGACATACCCTATAAATTTGAATTCTTCATATTATCTTCCATATTTTGGAATATGAATCATTAATATTCCAAGATAGGCATATTCATCAAATTTCAATATGATAATTGAGATATACGTCAACATTTGATTCCACACTTCAAAAACCTATCTCTGTCATAGATTAGTATTAAAATAAAATAAAAAATATGGATTAAATCTCTATAACACTTATGTTCTTAATAGTGATAACCTTAGCCTATGATATATCTTTTGCATATGGTTCATAATTTTACGGTCTTCGTGATCAAAGAAAGTACTTCAAACATTATTTCATATGAAGAAACATCCCTCTCATATTAAAATACTTTGACAACTATTACAAGTTAGGATTATTTAACAAAATAGGGCTAAGATTTTATGCATTTTGATGAGGCATTACATCAAAATAACTTTTGTATCACCCTGCCTCTTATACACCCAATTTCAAATGAAATTCACTACGTATTAACCAAAAGGGTGAATTTTAGATACAAGGAGGTTGAAAACACTAAAAATAAAAGTGTGGGAAGTGTATGTAAACTTGCTTGGGTTGTGGATGCTCATTAGAAGTAAGTTAATACATACCTAATACCAAGGTAACTTCACCAATGATATGGATGTTCGTTGGCATTGAAGCAATATTGGGTTAACAGAAAGACGAGTTGAACCAATCACATTTCTTCTCTCTATATAAAATTTTTGCCTCCTAATTTTTTCATCTCTAATTTAAGAATTTGTCTAAAATATATACATGAATCCCATATCTTACCTATTTCATGGGAAATAGTGTTGCAAGTTGAAAGTATTGGAATTGAAAGGTTTAAGTCCCTATGAAATCATATACCAGAGCATATTTATAGTTTTCTATAAAATGAATAAAGACATAATCTATATCTATTTTATTCATGAGATAATCTATGCATTTATATATTGACAAAGATAATTGGTTCTTCCAGTGACCCATTTATTGACATGGAAACAACCACCCTTTAAAAAATTATTTCTAAGTTCACCCTTTTTCTTATTAGCTAAGTGTGAGTTTCACTCATTATTTCTACTTACTTACTTGGAGTGTTCATTTCACTTTAAAATCAATAAAATCATTATTTTTAAATAGTACAAATTTTGAAATATAATAAAATCTCAATAAAATCCAAATTATAAAATATTTTCATATTGGGCACTCCTCAAATGGATATTTTTATAGTCTGATATCCATGTCCCACATTTCCATCAATATTCCACATTCACACATTTCCCCTTACTACACAACGTGTGTCATATCAAAACCTCAACCTTTGCTCTTTTCTATAAATAGTGTTTTAAAACTTTCACCCAATACTTGAGACCCTGATATCTGTCAGGTTAATATATCCATTAGTTATTCAAGTTAATGTTTCTCATTATTGGGTTATTGGGCATTTAGTACTTTATTTTTAATACTTTGATAGCTCAAGAGCCTAATGATCTGATTGCTTGATATCATGGTTATTGGGTATCAAATAATTTCCCAATACATTAAGAGTTTAAATTCCATGGGCTCCTTATCCAATATGCCACGTCAATCACCAGGACATATTACTATGTTAACATTTTACATCCAACAAACCATTTCCATGTGGCGCTGTGATGACATGGACACATCATTCATTTTACATGTATTCACGAGCCAAATGCCCATTTCTACCTGCCACGTGTGGCCCATGTGGCATCGCCACATCATTGAAAATGATATTGCTCTAACATAACTCAACATCTCAAACATTGGTTTATCAAGGTATTATTGAACAAAACACTCATACATCAGCCTAAGACCCTGATATTCGATATTTAAGTTATCAAGCCTTAATCCCAAATGGTGAATTTAAGTAGAAGGAGGTTGAGAGCACTAAAACTAAAAGTGTTGGAAGTGTATGTAAACTTGGCAGGGCTATGGACACTCATTATAAATGGGTCAATATATACATGATACCAAGGTAACTTCGACAAGGCTATGAATGCTCATTGCCAATGAAGCAATAATAGATTAATAAAAGGATGAGTTGAATTGATTGAATTTCTTCTCTCTATATAAAATCTTAGCCTCTTCAGTTTTTCATCTCTAATTTTAAAAATATTTGTCTAAACATTAATCGATACCTGAATCCCATACCCTAGTTATTTTATGGGAAATAATGTTCCATGTTACAAGTACTATAAGTGAAAGGCTTAAATCCTTGTGATTCATATACTAGAGTTTATATATTTATAGTTATCTATAAAATGCATAAAGGCATAATCTACCCTTATTTGATTCATGAGATAATACTTGCATTTCTATATTGACATAGATAACTAGTTCTTCCAGTGTGTCAAGATTTGTTGACATGGCAACAACTACCATTAAAAAATTTAAATTTTGGAGTCCCCACTTTTTCTTATTAGCTAAGTGTGATTTTCACTCATTCTTTCTATTTACCTCCTTGGATTCTTAGTTTCACTTGGAAATGATTAAAATCATTATTCATAAACAACAAAAATTTAGAAACATAATAAACTATCAATAAAACCTAAATTCTAAAATATTTTCATATTGGGCCCTCCTCAAAAGGATTATTTTATAGCTCAATATCCATATCCCATGTTTCAATAAATCTTCCACACTCACACATTTTTCCTTAGTGCACACCTCAGGTGCATGTCATATCAGAACCTTGACCCCAAATATTTTCTTTAAACAATCTATTAAATTTTTTACTCAATGCTGAGGACCCTTGTATCCATTAGTTGATGTATTCACTTGTGATTCAGGTTAATGTTTCCTATTATTGGTTTGTCCGGTTTTTGGGACCATATTCATAATACTATGATAGCTAAGGAGCATAATGACTCGATATCTCAATTTCCCAGTTATATGGTATTGAATAATTTCCCAATACACCAAGAGTTTTTTTTCCTTGGGCTCATGATCTGATATTCCACATCACTCACCAAGTCAAATTGTTATATCCACATTCTAGTCCAATGAAATGTTGCCAAGTGGAAATATGATGACATGGGCTTAGTCATGTGTCAATCATTTTACATCTATTCATAGGCCAAATGCCCATTTCTTCTTGCCACATCTCAACAATGTGGCACTACCACATCATTGATGATGACATCACTTTGGAATAACTCAACATCCCAAATGTTAGGTTATCGGGATATTCTTGAATGAAACACTCATACATCAACCTAATACTAGAATATATAAGTAATAAGTCCTTAATCCCAAATTAAAATATGTTTAAACCATAATCAAAGGGGATTAAATTTAATCTTTGCATAATACGAATGTTGATCCCATATGTTAATAAATGTTTGAAGGCAATGCATTTTTTTGAAGCATAATGGATTTTCATAATAGTATCTTAAGTCACTTAATCTCGTCCAACTCCATTCCATTCCCCTATAGTCACTTCTAAGAACAAGAAAGTTTTGATATTACAACAATTGTTGTGATTATATGTGATAGTTTTTAAATTTGACGTAGCTAATAACATATTTTTTATAGATTCCAAGATGCCTACTAAGAAAATTCATTGAATCATTCAAGCCAAATGATTTCAAAATCATTTACAAGTTTGGGTAAACATCAAGAATCTTATACCAATGCATCAAAATCCATTATAAATTAATGGCTTATATTCATTTTGGGACCCCCAACATGATTGAAGATTAACAGGGGGTTCAAAATGTTGTTAGGGAGGTAAATCGATAAGGGCATGTGGCATATGATGAAGGTATTCCCCCCGCACCTCCCCCCCCCCCCCCCACAAAATTTTCCTTACCAAAAATTGAATATCAAGTCCCTCCCCAAAACCACTTGACATAATATGGAACCAACATAGGGTGATGTGACAATGGTGGGTTGATCCAGGTGGATGTTGGTGGCCACCCACCTATCCCATTTGGACCCCCACAATTGTCTCTTTCAGCTTTTTCAGTTTCCTAAATTGTAGCACAATTTACTATTTTTAGCAGTTTTTTCTGGTCTTGAACTTCCGGAGCTGTTTTGAGGCCCTAAATGACGTTTTTTGGGAAATCTAGGGGCAACATGGGTCCATGTACCAATGTTTCCCTTCCCAAAGTGGTATGTATTGGATAGATCTTTCTAACGAGCTATCATACGCGTCAAACGGAGATCGTATGCCAAAGTTACGACCCCAAGAAATTGATGTGCCAATTTACCCAAAACGGGGCCCACAATTTGGCATTTCATCTTCTGGGGTTAGGTTTTGGAATGTGAATGGTTTTCCATTGTTTCTCAACAATAAATAGGCCTTCGAGCCTCATTGTAACACAGTTTGGAACAGTTCAGAGGCATGTGGCCGCCACATCTCTTCTCAGAGATAAGCTACCATTACCCTAGCTGGTTTATTTCCATTTCTGGTTGTAAGCAGATTTCGGTATTTTTCATTAATGAAATGAAGAATTATTTCTGTTGCATCTTATGTATATGGTTATCTCTGTATTTTATTGCGTTCCTATTTAAATCCGGATCAGTGGTATCAGAGCGGTTTGCTTTTTCTCGGTTTTTCTTTGCATGTCCCCAACGAGGTCAGGATATAAGGAGTTAGGGCTTGAACTGGTCGAACCTTTGCAAGACCAGCCTCGAAAATCCCGACGGCCTCCCATGGCGGATGAGAAGAAAGACGACGGGGCAGGAGATCCTATAAAATCTTGCTCGAAGAAGCACTCGAGCGGCAAAGGAACGCGATGATGGATAGCTTTGCGCAGATCCTTCAGCGGCTACCTAGAGGTGACGCATTGACTTCCAGCAGCGACTCTGGAAATGCCACGCCCTTTAAGGTACAAGTTAATTTCGAAATCCCCATCTTCGAGGGTAAAATAGACGCAGATGCCGTAGATAAATGGTTAAATCTGCTAGATGGATATTTCTCTGTTCATGAATTTTCAAGTCGGGAAAGATTGTTTTCGCTCTTCTCAAAGCAGCCCCCCACGTCAAGGACTGGTGGGAAACCTACTGCGAGCAGAAGGATGAAAGTACAGGCTCACTATTTTCAGCCGCACCCACTTGGAATGACTTTCGGATTGCCATCAAGGAGCAGTACTACCCTGTCAAAAGCTATGAGGACAAATACATCAGATGGACCACGCTAACGGCAGGGAGAGAACCAAGATCGTGCCTGAGTTCACAATATTTTTCAACACCTCTTCCGCACACAGTTGGGTATCAAAGATTCCTGAGCTGCATCTGGGTACTCAAATACGCGTGGTCTGCCTACACAAATACATCAGGAAGAGATGGAGTTTCTTGAACCAGTCCTCCCTCACGATATTCGGACAGCATACCGAACGCCCTGTCAAACATAGAGGCAAAAGTTCAAACAGAAAAAGCAAGACCTTTGGCATTGAAAATCCGACAACGCCCCAAAGCGCACCAAGCCCAAGGCGGGGGTGGACCCAAGACAACCTCGTCAAAGCACAAGAAAAGAACAACACCACAAGCCGAAGAAGGACAGAAACGAGAACTGGTGCTGAGTTTCAGCGTACTCATAACACAAAGTGAGTGTCGGACCAAGCAGTGCGTTGGTTGGCCCGAGTTGAAAGGCTTTCGCATCAGATGCATGTTCCGACCTTGAGCAGAACCGACCAAAGGGGAATGGCAAAGGGAAACAGATCATTGATGCGGATCCCAGCGCCACTGTTGCCACTGCCAAGATCCAGAAGAATGAGCGCGAAGAGCCAGAGGAGGGGGAACGTCTTTTCCACTCACAGATGTGGGTGAAGGGTTCGCCGCTACAATTCATTGTCGACAGTGGCAGCCAAAAGAACCTGATTTCAGCAGAGGTCGTGAAGCGGTTGGGCCTACTAACTATACCACACCCACAGCCATACAGTATCGGTGGCTTCATGAAGGACGAGATCTCAAAGTTCGCTAGCAGTGTCGCCTTCCCTACAACATCAAACCATTCACAGATGAGGTATTGTGTGATGTTACACCTCTGGATGTTTGTGATGTACTATTAGGCCAGCCATACTTATGGAGGCGACATGCTGTGTATGAGTTAAGGCCTCGTGCTGTCATTATTTCTTTGAATAATTCATTATACAGGATACCGAAGGTAGCCCCACCTACCATCACATCTTTGATCACTGCTAAGAAAGGCAACAAGCTCATATCATAGACCAGGAAATTCATCTGTATGGTGCACTCCCAAAGTAAGGGGAAGATCGTTGCTACATCCATGACCCCCGCAAATGGTTCCTCCACGCAGCAGCAGCAGCAGTGGGATACAGTCATGACAGAACACGGGAACAACTTCTCCTCACCCACAGGGGTACCACATACGTTTCAGGTGGGCGACAAAGTTTGGTTACATCTGTAGAAAGAACGCCTTACAAGAGCCCATCAGAAGCTCAGACCACTCCAACATGGTCCTTACAACAGTACCAAAGCTATGGGCAACAATGCTTTGAAGCACAGCATTCCTCCATTCCTTTGCTTGCACCGAGTTTTCAATGTGGACCGTCGTCGACCATGCTTCCCACTATTTCGGGACACATCAGAGATTGCAGAACAGCTCACCAGTGACCCAGCTCAGCAGAAGCTTCCTCACCTCAGGGAGGAACTCAACGCAATGGGGACCATTGCTTCCTAAGGGGGGAGGAATGA